>JAJOOR010018754.1:0-19666 GCA_036250505.1 Solanum acaule
CACTCAATTTGACCCCCTAAACAAGAATATGAAGTCGGATTTTCGAAAAATGAAACGGATCTTTTTATATACAGCTAAACAAGTTTCCGGTAACTTCCAAAGCACAATTTTAAGAACTTTTTGGGTCAAATTCAAATATAATCATTTCATTAAGTTCTCGACTCCAAACTCACATGTGAGGCTCTAGTTTCACTCTATCATTTTCCGGGTCGTTACAGAAAGGTTCAACAAAGCCAGGTCAATGTGAGAGCTTTCGATGGAGTGTAGAGAGACACGAAAAGGGCAGTAAATTTGGATATTCAGATGGGACCTGCAGAATTCAATGTGGAGTTTCAGGTGTTGGACATCAATACTAGCTACAATTTGCTTCTTGGAAGACCATTTATCCACATGGCTGGGGCTGTGCCTTCTACCTTTCACCAACCGATGAAATTTGTTTGGAAGGACCAGGAATTCATTATTCATGGTGAGGGGAGTCATTTCGATGGGTATGCGCCGATCGTTCACGAGGTTTCGCGAGGTTGTGATTTCTACACGGTGGAGCTGGTAAGTGCCACTGGTGATGATTTGGCTCTGCAACCTTCTATGCCCTCCGTGTACAAGATGATTGCTACTGTCATGCTCCAGAATGGTTTCAAACCAGGTTTTGGATTGGGGAAGCATTTCCAAGAAATCTTCGAGCCTGTCCAAATTCCCGCCAAAGGAGCAAAGTTTGGTTTGGGATATGTCCCAATAGATGACGAAGCAAAGATGAAGAACAAGAATGTTGATCAAGCATTGGCCAGGCCAATTCCTCATCTGTACCAGTCATTCTCGGTCTGATGATGGTCTCAGGGAAGGAATCTTGGCCCTTTTTTAGGAGATTGATGCGGTCATCGAAGAAGAAGCTGGGACATCAGGCATCCGTGATGCAGAACCTGAGGAGCAATTGCAAAATTGGACCTCCACACCGCTCCTGATTTCCCATACAGATTGGTAGAAAAGATATGTGTCTTTGTTTGTTTTTTTTAAATCGGTGGTAGTCCGAAAGAGGCCTGAGACCCACCCTTTATGCAGTTTTATTTGTTTGAAGTTTTTTAATTCCCTTGTGATGTTTAGAAAGGAAAAATGGCCCTTGGCCATGGCCAAAGTTTGTTCTTGCTTTTCAATTTAAATGAAAGCCTCTTTTATCGAAAAAAATTTTACTTGTCTATTTATATTTTACTTTCCTAACTTTGTGTGTTGATGATTCCAGTAATAATAATTTAAAACCTGCTAATGTTATGTCATGTCATGAACCGAGTGAACAAAATGACGCAGGTGATGATGAGTGCAAGGAATACGGAGAAGAAAATGAGGTTCCCGAACATGTTGCTGAAGAGTTTCGACAATTCGAAAATCAACACAAGCCAAATTTGGAAGAAACCAAAACCGTGAATATCGGAGATGAGGAATATGTTAAAGAAGTAAGAATCAGTGTCCATCTAGCGGAAGCTCAAAGAAGAGACTTGGTCCGTTTGCTCAGAGAGTACATTGATGTGTTTGCCTAGTCCTACAGACATATGCCAGGATTGAGTACGAATATGGTGTCCCATAAGTTGCCGATTAACCCAGATTTCAGTCCAATAAAACAAAAGACTCGGAAGTTCAAGCCTGAGTTGAGTTTGAAGATCAAAGAGGAGATTACAAAGCAGATCGAGTCCCAAGTAGTGGAAGTAACGCAGTATCCGACTTGGTTAGCTAATGTTGTTCCGGCTGCCAAGAAAGACGGAAAAATCAAAATTTCTGTTGACTACAGAGATCTCAACAAAGCTAGCCCGAAAGATAATTTTCCATTGCCAAACATTCACATCCTTATTGATAACTGTGCTAAGCATGAGATGCAGTCATTTGTGGATTGTTATGCGGGTTACCACCAGATCCTGATGGACAAAGAAGATGTAGAAAAGACAGATTTCATCACGCCTTGGGGTGTATATCATTATCGGGTGATGTTGTTTGGTCTCAAAAATGTCGGTGCTACTTATGAGGGCTATAATGACCATTTTTCACGATATGATTCACAAGGAGATCGAGGTGTATGTAGTTGATGTCATAATCAAGTCCCGCAAGAGTTCAGATCACTTGACTCACTTGAGGAAATTCTTTTATCGTCTACGCCGATATAATTTGAAGTTAAATCCCGCCAAATGTGCTTTTGGAGTGCTAGCTGGCAAGTTGTTGGGATTTATAGTCAGCAGGAGGGGCATTGAGCTTGACTCTTCCAAGATTAATGCGATCCAAGAATTACCTCCTCCGAAGACCAAGAAAGAGGTGATGAGTTTTCTGGGAAGGTTGAACTACATCAGTCGATTCATAGCTCAATCCACTGTGGTGTGTGATCCCATCTTTAAGTTATTGAAAAAAGATGCCTCAACCAAATGGACCGGAAAATGTCAAACTGCTTTTGATGCCATCAAGAACTATTTGTCCAATCCACCGGTATTCGTCCCCCCACGAGAAGGGAGTCCATTATTGCTATATTTGTTGGTCTCAGATAACGCATTGGGATGCATGCTTGGTCAACATGATGAGACTGGGAAGAAGGAGCGAGCCATTTATTACTTGACCAAAAAGCTCACTCCATATGAGGCTCGTTACACTCTTTTGGAGAGAACATGTTGTGCTTTGACATGGATTACTCAGAAGTTGAGACATTATTTGTCTTCTTATACCACATACCTTATTTCCAGGATGGACCCGTTGAAGTATATTTTCTAGAAAGCAATGCCGACCGGGAAGTTGGCTGAATGACAAATGCTTTTGAGTGAGTTTGACATTGTGTATGTGACACAAAAGGCGATAAAAGCACAAGCCTTAGCTGATCATATTGCGGAGAATCTAGTTGATGAGGAGTATGAACCGCTCAAGACCTATTTTCCCGATGAGGAAGTTTCATTTGTGGGTGAAGATATTTCTGAAGCCTACCCTGGTTGGAGAGTATTCTTTGATGGAGTGGCGAATCACTAAGGGAAAGGTATCGGAGCGGTCTTAGGATCAGAATCCAGTCAACACTATCCTATGGCAGCTAAACTCCGGTTTAATTGCATGAACAACATGGCAGAATACGAAGCTTGTATCCTCGGTTTGAAGATGGCCATCGACATGAATGTTCATGAGCTGTTGGTTATTGGAGATTCAGATTTGCTGATCCACCAAGTTCAAGGAGAATGGGCCGTGAAGAACCCAAAGATCACATCGTATGTGCAGTATATACAGAAGTTGTGCAAAAGATTTCGGAAGATTGAGTTCAGACACACCCAGGACACAAAATGAGTTCGCTGATGCTCTTACCAACATCGCATCAATGATTAAGCATCCAGATACAAGTTATATTGATCCAGTGGATATAGAGGTAAAAGAGCAGCCTGTCCATTGTTCACTTGTTGAAGCAAAACCATATGGTTTACCTTGGTATTTTGACATCAAGAAGTATTTGGAAGCTGGGACTTATCTTGAGAATGCAACGTTCAACTAGAAGAAGTCGATACGCCGTATGGCCCTCAATTTCTTTGCAAGTGGGGAAATCCTTTATAGGAGGACTCCAGATTTAGGTCTTCTCAGATGTGTTGATGCTGGTGAAGCTGTAAAACTTCTTGAACAGATACATGCCAGAGTTTGTGGTACTCATATGAATGGGCTCACTTTAGCGAGGAAGATCCTCCGAGCATGTTATTTTTGGATGACTATGGAGCACGATTGCTGCAAGTTTGTGTAAAAATGTCATAAATGTCAAGTCCATGGTGATCTGATCCGAGTCCAGCCTCATGAACTCAATGCTATGAGTTCGCCTTGGCCGTTTGTATCTTAGGGCATAGTTGTCATTGGACCAATAGAGCCAGCTGCCTCCAACAGACACATATTCATTTTGGTCGCCATTGACTACTTCACCAAGTGGGTGGAAGCAGCGTTGTACAAATCGGTAACCAAGAAGGTTGTAGCTGATTTCGTTTGTAACAATTTGATATGTAGATTTGGAGTACCAGAATCCATCATCACAGATAATGGAGTGAATCTCAACAGTCACTTGATGAGAGAAACATGTGAACAATTCAAGATTACTCACCGAAATTCGACTGCTTATCGTCCCCAAATGAATGGAGCTGTAGAACCCGCCAACAAGAACATCAATAAGATTCTAAGAAAGATGATTGACAATCATAGAGGTTGGCACGAGACGTTGCCATATGCTTTGTTGGGTTATCGAACGACTGTCAAAACATCAGTTGGAGCTACTCCATACTTATTAGTATATGGAACAGAAGCAGTTATACCTACCGAAGTTGAGATACCTTTATTGAGAATCATCCAAGAAGCTGAATTGAGTGATGCTGATTGGATTCGCAAACGGATTGATCAGTTAACATTGATCGATGAGAAGAGAATGGTGGCCATTTGTCATGGTCAACTTTATCGATAGAGAATGATTCGTGCTTTCCACAAGAAAGTAAGAGCCAGAATGTTTGAGGTTGGTCAGTTGGTTCTCAAACGCATTTTCCCTCATCAAGTTGAGTACAAAGGGAAATTTGCACCAAATTGGCAAGGACCCTATATGGTTCGCAAAGTGTTATCCGGAGGTGCCTTAGTCCTGTCGGAGATGGATGGCACCGAATGGCCGAAACCGATTAACTCAGATGCTGTCAAGAGATACTATGTGTGAAACTTCAGTTTTTATTTCTATCATTTCCTTGTAATCGTTCTATTTAACTGTAATCGCTTTGTTCAAGAATTTTATCCCTCTTATAATGAACTACGTTTGACCTGAATTCTCAAGAATGAGATACATAGGTGGCCTATGTCGGCCTAGGTCACCCCTTATCCCCTTTTAATATTCTTCCTTGTATTTGAACTACGTTCGACCTGAATTCTCAAGAATGAGATACGTAGGCGGTATATGTCGGCCTCGTCAATTTCTTTGTAATTTTTCTTATTATTTTTGTTAACCCTCGAGATGGGGAACTACGTTTGACCTGATCCATGCCTCAACGGGATACGTAGGCACCGCAAGGGCTCGGTCATATTTCCCGTAAGATTTCTATATTTTTACAATAAGAAGCTGGGACAGAATTTTTGAGAGGGACTCAAAAATTCTCGAGAAAAAGATTTTCTCCAACAAGTCAAGACTGAAGTTACTTTAGGATTTGCAATCGGGACAAAATTTTTTAGAAGATCTCAAAAATTCTATGATTTGCTCACCAACAGTTAAAGATAAGCCAAGACAGTTAACTGGGACAAAAATTTTGAGGATGGCCTCAAAATTTCAACAGGGTTTATCGGCAATTTAAAGTAACTTTGAATACTTCCTAGCAAATAATCAGATAGATATCGAGACGTCAACTTCAAAGGAGTTCATTAAGCTTGACGTGACATGATACTTGGGAGTGACTTTTTCCAAACATTACTTTCGAAAATCTATTTTCCTTAAAAGCTTTTCATTCATTTTCTAATTATTTTTGCATAAAAATATTTTGTCTTATCTATCAAGAGGCAGGAGATCGGAGAAATCAACCGGAGATAGCAAGACAAGGAGCAGACAACCAAAGATAATGACACAGATCAGTTCATTTTAACCTAACAATTTTTCTGTGGATGCAGGAAAAGTTTTATACTTCTTATATCAAAGAATTGAGAATATGAGTAACATTATTTTATTCAAATTATCAGCAAAACAAGGTCCATAATGAACATTGCAACTATGTTCGGAGATAGAACAAATGAAAACCACGAAGAGAGCAATATTTTTATTTCCAGCAACTAAAGATACCTAGAGGACGTTTATCTGCATCATATTATCGGACACGATGATATTGCCACCCAAAGAGTCATTTATGTTGTATTGTCGAATGAGATAATACCATTCTCTGAGGGTCATTTCTATTGTATTGTCAATTGAGACCAGCCAGAAGATACCTAGAAGATCACCTATCTGTCCGGTGAACCATCATCTTCGTTCGGTATCAGGGATGGTATCATCGAAAAAGAAAGAAGTCATACATCGCGAGAGAATGACTCATGCATTGCGGGAAAAAGATTTATGCATAGCAAAAAGAAGAAACCACGCATAGCAAGAGAAAAGTCATGCATCGTGGGAAAGAGCTTTATGCTTAACAATATGAGGATTCATGCATTGCAAGACAAGATTCATGCATCGTGAGAAGAGATTCATGCATTGTAGGAAAAGTCATGCATCGCGGGAAAGAGATTCATGCATAGCAAGAGAAGGATTCATGCATCGAGGAAAAATTCATGCATCGCGGGAGAGAAGATTCATGCATTGCAAGACAAGATTCATGCATCACGGGAAAAATCCATGCATCGCGAGAGAGAAAGTCATGCATCGCGGAGGAAAAGTTCATGCATCGCGGGGGAGAAGATTCATGCATTGTGGAAAAATGATTCATACATAGCGAGAAAAGAGATTCATGCATTACAAGAGAAGATTCATACATTGGAAGAGAAGAATCATGCATTGCAAGAGGAAAAAGTCATGCATCGCGGGAAGAGATTCATGCATAGCAAGAGAAAGAAGTCATGCATCGCGAAAAAGTCATGCATAGCAAGAGAAAGAAATCATGCATTGCAAGAGGAAAAAGTCATGCATAGCGGGAATAGATTCATGCATAGCAAGAGAAGGATTCATGCATCGCTGAAAAGAAGTCATGCATCACGAGAAAAAGATTTATGCATTGCATGAGAAAAGAGTCATGCATTGCAAGAGAAAAGAGTCATGCATCGCGAGAGAAAAGAGCCACGTATCACAAGATAAAGAGATATGCATCACAAGAGACATATTTACCCATCACAAGAAGATCAACATCAACTGCATCATTTTTCTTTACGAAGAAGACATCAAGAAAACTGTCAACATATTACATCAGCCTTTTTATTGCTTTGACATCAAATGAAGAGTACATTGAAGATTATATCGCAAATATGAGACACAAGATTTATTTGCTTCACGTCAAACCCGACGGAGTTGACGTCAAATGTTCAAGGAGAGCGATTAAGTGTCAACACGGTAAAAGACACTATCTTTCCATTTGAATTGTATTTTTATGCTAATGAGTTTTATCTGTCTTTTTCGAGAGCATCCTAAGAGGATGAATTCTCAAAACAAACCACAGGTGCGGATGACATCAAAAAGGATGCAGCACAACGTAAAACTTTTTCTTAGCAGCGAATTGGGACATAGTCCAAAGAGGAGTGCCAAACTCTTACGACGTGAGCAAATGAGCTACTTCCACCACAATCAAACCACACCCCTATCAGATGGCATGTGGGTTTTTTTTTAGGTTTCCTGGTTTCAGTTTCGCATCTGAAATTTTTTTGTCTTTACTAGAAGTAGCTTTCCAATCTGAGTAACAATGAACCAAAAGCTTTGGAAATTATGTTCGTGTAAGTTCTTACTTATGAGTGTGAAGTGCACCACATTCATGGCTAAGAGGTTACAAGACGTTTTTTCATACTCGATTTACCTTGTCACTCGTCCTGAACCAAAGGATATCTTAGCATAAGAGATTTCCTTTTCGACCGAATGAGTCGAACTACAAGCAACTTGATTTCCTAAGTGGAGGAATATGTAGGTAGAATCAGTGTTGAAACTCGGTTGTATTCCACCATTCGCTCTTAAATATTATTCTCGAGCATTTCGATCCCTTCATAATTCGATATCGAGATGACTTTTGAATACTTTCAAATCGTGTGTCAAATCGAGCGAATCGAACTACAAGTGACCTGAATTCTCATATAGCCTGAGATATGTAGGAAACCCACTTCTGGGGTTTGGTCATAATTCCTAAAGTCCGTACCAAAATCCCTTTTTCAGAAAAGATGAAGATGTGGTCGGTCAAAATTGGATTAGTCAATTTCATTTTTTCCGAATTTCTTGCATTAATCCGAGTAAAACAAGGGACAGTTGTTGACACCTAATTTTGACCCTCCCCAATAATAATTAATTTCGAGCTTCTTAATTTTCAAATGATTTAAAGTAATTAATTTTAGAAATTTCAAAAAAAAATAATATAATAGAATAGTTTGCAAGTTATTTCAAATAGTTTGTCACTTGTTATAAATTTTAAATAATAATATGTCTTTTATATAATTATGTATATAATTTGTGTATTTTATAAATATTAGAAAATCATCTCAAAAAGATTTTGTTTAATTAAATATTTGGTTAGTTTGTTTAGTTATCTAATAGTTTACAATTTTGAGTTAATTAGTTAGTTTATAATTAAGTTAATTATTATATAATTATGTGTCTAATTAGTATATTTTACGAATGTTCAAAAATTGTCTCGAAAGGATTTTTGCTCTATCTAAATATTTGGTTATTTAGTCGTTTATATTGTTAAATTAATTAGTTTATAATTAAGTTAATTATTTTATTTCATTAAGATTAAGAAGCTCGTTAGTTAATTAATATTGATTCGTCTTATTTAATTATTAGCCAAATTTATTAAATTTGATCAAGTTGGCTAAGTCTTAAATTTAAATTGCCTAAGTTTGAAACTTACAGGGCTACTTTACCATTGCAATGCTAGCCGTTTTTCCCTTGTCCTTGATTCAATTTTGAGAAAAGCCAAGCTAGGCCTACTTTTCAACTTAAATGACCCATTCCAAATTTTCCAATTCAACAAATAACTCATCCCATTCCTTTCCACAGTAACAACACAATACATATGCCTAACCAATTCTCCCAAACCTCACCTCAACCGACCTCTTTTCTCAATTCCCAGCCCATTCCCTTTTTCCCCTTTCAAAAAATATTTCCAGCCCAATGTTAACAACAAATACCCAACCCACAAAACAAAGTAAATACATTCCTAATAACAACACACGTACACCAATATACAAATCCAATCCATTACAATCGACATTAGAAGTACATACGGACAACAGTTGTGCGTACTAGACGGCCCTTGTACAATGTCTTCTTCTCCAATGCTAACTCCAACAATGCGTGAGCCATACCAAAGAGATCTTGTACGCGCCCCATCTTCTCCAACGCGTGAATCAATACCTGCATCTCTTGTCTTCTTCCCAACGTCCCTATCCATTAATATCACAATAGTACGCAGAGCACGCGTCTTACCCCCTTCCTCTTTCGAAATGGGGCTATTTTTCAGAGAAAAGGTTGTCTTCCTTAAATGGTGAAAGAAGTTTTGGAGTTTTGAAATTTTTGGATGGGCTTTGGACTCGAATTTTCATTCGTTTCCCCCTAAAATCTACCCTAATTTCCCCTATATAACATATTTTCTATTCATTGGTAAAAGGGGGGATTGGATTTTAGTTGAAAAATTCTTTCAAAGGAAGAGAGAAAAAATATTGGGTGGTTTATTCTTTGAAAAAATTTCGTACTTAAAAGTTGTGGACGGTTCTCCTCTTTTAATTCGAAGAAGTGAGAAGTTTGCTTGTTCGAAGTTAGCTTGAAGTTCTGGGTTGGCTATTCGAGTTTCAAATTCGGGTGGTGGATGAGTCGGCGCTTGTCTGCTCACTTTCGTCCCTGTTCGCTGCACCTTGGAAGGTAATATTCATCTCTCTTCAAGCAGCTTTTGCTATTAACGTGTGTTGTTCGATTCTTGACTGTGTGGGCTGCTTATATGTTAGTATCTGAAAATACTTCTGACTCTTTTTTGCTACTAATCGGGGCAGAATTTGTTTAATAATCCATTGTCGTTGTTTGTTTTTAGTCTCCAAGATGGCTTAGTGCTCGTTTGAACTTATATTGTTGTTTGTGTTCTTCTCAAATTCATGATTGATGTACTCGCCTCAGTCTCGGTTTGTTCATTTGTCAACCACCATGGTTCTATTGTCTCTGTTTGTTGAAATAATTTTCTGAGTGTGATTATATGTCAAGTTCCAAAAGTCATTTCGTTATTTCTCTTGTGCCTTTCCGAGTAGTAATAGTTCCAACTTCATTCCATGTTTTCGATTTGAAGCAGTATGTTTGTCATCTACTTGATAGAGTATTAGTTTAGCGCGAGTTTTCCCTTAATAATGTGTTGTTGTTCATCCATCTCGCATCTTACAATTCGATATCATTTGTCTTAGGTTTTTGTGGTCTTATATCGAAATTTTTACCTTGCTATGGCGTCGATTTTAATGCCTGTTGTTGTAGCTTTCAGAGAAGATAGGAATGACCACTTTATTCTAAAAAAAGAAAAAGAAAAGAGGGAATTATAATCAACAGTGGGTTGTTGTTTGAATAATTGGCATTTAACTCATGTTCGCTCCAATTTTAAGTCATGTATGCTCCGTTCTTTGTCACATTTGTTTGGACTCCTCATCCCTGTAGATATTTATTTTTTAAATTTTTTTGGGCTAAATACTACCTGCTATATTTTGTTCATAAATGTTGTTTAAGGGTTCAAAAAGTATTAGGAGTGTTTCTTTCCAAGTTACTTAAGCTACCGAGTTTAAGTTTAATTAGTAACTTAGGTTTGTTTTGTTCTTGATCAGTCCTTATAATCTTTTTTTTTTAAAAAAGAAAGACAGAGTTAAAATACTTAGATTTGTTATTCTTGATAGGTTAAGAGTATCTCTCTTTGGTATCTTGGTTTAGGTGAACCCATGAATTATATTTTAGCATATTTTGTTGTTGTTTAGGAAGTGCATTTAGATGGGCATGTGTTGTACAATGGAATTAGTTCTTCCTCTGTTTTGGTCCATTTCATTAAAGTCATCTAGATTGTTGCTTAGCGTAGCTTACTTTGAGCATATATCGATTACATGAGAATTTTAAATTATTTACTTGGTTACAATTTTGAGATATTTTTATGTGACTGCTTATCCGTATTATCCTTTGTTTTTATGTGAAACTCCTCCAAATCCTCATGGATTATATCTCTTTTCCCGCATTTTCCTATTAGGCCATGAAGGCCCAATATTCATGTTCCTCAAGTCAGCTAGCTATAAAAGTCGACGAACAGGTCTTGAAGGTGGAAGGATGTGAAAGCGGAGGAGAATTGAAAAGACTGGGCCAAGGGCCCACTCTTTATATAAAAAATTATATTTTGCTACTTTTGGGCCTAAGCCCATTTACTTATTGTCTTGCTAGAATTTAGGACAGGTGCAGATGACTCGAATGGGCCAAATGCCCAAACCAAAAATGGGCCCAAATACTGGCCCAGCAGATAGGAACCAGATTTGGGCCTAAATCTCTTTCCTTCTTTGTCTTATTATGTTTATTTGCTTGCTAGTATTTGCCGTTAATCTTAAGGTTGAAAAATTCAAATCCCCGAAAGATGCATATTTTGTCTTTAACGATTTAACTAAACCAGTCATCTCTCAACAAGACTTAAAGAAATAATTTTATAAGATAGCTCACTTAGATAATATTTAAGTACTTCCCTTCTCCCTTTTTTGAAATAGTTCTAACTGTAAAATAATTTAATTTTGCAATTTAAGTTAAGTTAAATTTAGCCAAATAATTAATCGTCGGATAACCGCATTAGCGGGTGTTCTAGGTGCTTTCGAACCCTTCGTAGAACACTAATACGAACCCCCCGAACCCCCTTATATTTTCGATTGATTCCCTGTTTTAATCTATTGAAAAAATGGTTTTCTTAATTTTTCTTTAAAAATTAAGTGGCGACTCTAAACCAGTCCAAATAATATTTTTTAAATTAAACAGTTCCCACAACCCTAGTTGTGGAGTTTAGTTACCCATAATCATATGAACACAATTCATTGTTTTAGATGAAAGAATTATGAACTTACGTAAGAAGAATAATAAACTTAGAAATTCAACTTGAATTGCAACTCCAAAATCTTCAAAACAATCTTAAGAAATTAATAATTGCTAAAGTTGCAAGTTAATCTCCCAAGTCAAGAGGTAGAAAATAATGATAATGTCTAACCCCCAAAAACGAGGTTTACATACCCTATTTATAGAAAACAAATCCTAAAATAAAAGGGAAACAAAATAAGGAAATAAAACTGCAGGACGCGTCTCCATTCCACGAGGCTGACCTACGACCGTAGGTATCTTCCGTGGCTCCATACTTAGCTGATTTGAAATCTTCACAAATCCACCTCTCTCAGTCAACTTCCACGAATCAGCAGCACGGTCCGTCAGTGAGACGACAGACCGTCAGTAACCTCCATCGCTCTATACTTAGATTATTTCAACTCAGGTACTGGAACCACTCCCCTAATCAGTTCTACGGAGCTTTAGGACTGGCCGTAATTCATTTGACGGTTCGTCAGTCCCCACCGTGGTTCCACACTTGGTCAGATTTCCATGAACTTCAATCTTGCCATTCCTGGTCATCCCACGACCTTTATCTACAGGGCATCACTCATCATACGGTCCGTAGGTGACTCTTTTTCAGCACTTGCCTCAGCTACATTTTCATCTTTTTGCACCTGAGTTTATTTCCTGAAATTACAGCAAAAAAAACACATAAAACTAACATAAAAATGCCCTAGACATTCACAAATCCGAAGAGAAACGTATAAATAGTACCGAAAACTCACGGTACATCATATTTATATCCTATTAACACAAGAGAAAGGTTAGGAAAAGAACTAAACTCTAAGGAATGACTTCAAGAATATGAAAGAAGTGTAACTTCTAATGTACTATAGCCTCTCGCTCATAGATGTGTCGCGACTCACACTGATGAATAAGACTCTACTAGACGTAGCTTGTGAGACTTTGATCCTAAAAACATTTCCAAAATCTTGTGCTCTGATACCATATTTGTCATGACCGGGGTCTAGGCCCCGGATGTGACACGAAGTACTCGATCCCGAAGGGGTCTTATACAAGCCTCATAGCATTTCATTGCATTCGATACAGAAATAGTGTGGAATTAAACTCATTTAAATCCAAAATATCAAATTTCATTAAAAGAGGAACTTGAAATACAGCGGAAGTCTAAATCTCACATGGCCAACTCAGACACAATCTTAAAACATATTAGGGACACAACCCTTTACAATCAGAACAAGTACTAAAATGTCTATTACATGAACAAAAGAAACTTAAAATTCTTGTCCTTGAATGCATGAGGACATACCAAGTCTTGGAGGAAAAGCAATCCAACACTTCAAACTAGCTAGGAGGAATCACTTGCCGAAACATACACTTGTAGTTAAAACATGAAGAATATGGGTTAGTACAAAGAAATGTACTAAGTATGATGACCATGCAAAACATGCTTTAAAAGGGGACATTTTGGTTGGAAACCATGCATTATGCCACTTTTTGAAATATCATGGACAATAGCGTAAAAGACATCATACACAAGCATTAACATCATATAAGTCATAACTTCACACTTAATATCACATGGAAACCATTACCTTTACCTTGGACCTTCACCTCAAGAAACCCTATGCTATGCCTTGTGCAATGTGTGGATAGTGTCTCATACAACCATCCACACTAGAGCACCACGTTTAGGACACCTAAAGTGATCTTACCATTCATTTCCTTTCATCTTTTAGCCATATTCATACATAAAATACATATCATTTCATAAGGCATGCCAAGGGAAAATAACTCATAATATAACCCAAGTATAGCATACATATCACATTAAACATTTTAGAGGTTCATGTCATAGTCATTAGGATTTAGAGAAACTCACTATGGCCCTCTCAAAGCCTACTCGTGCAATGTATAGGTAGCATCCCATACTACTACCTACACTTTGTAGAACCTATCAAGAACCCACAATGAAATCTCACATGATGGGAAGTAAGCATTTAACCGACATAGACCATAAGAGCATGTCATGGAATCCGGTGTCATAAATCCCCAAATCGTAAAGAGGTGGTCTACTTGCCAAAGGAAGATCGGTTCATATAGCTTAGGTAGATCCAGTAGCTAGACCTACGCGGGCACATAGTTTATGGGATAAGGTAGAGGATCATTGAAACTCATGCCTAAGTTTGGGGGAGTTTCCATCTAACCAAATCCACTCGGTGGCCAACATTCCCATAGAATAGTTCATTACCTTGACATTATCACATATGAGGGGTTCCATTGACCTACCGACTCCAATTCATTCATTAACACATAAAAGGGTATCTTAAGCATACCGATTCAAGGTTCATTTAGGAAAGCTCATTAACTCCTCTTGAAAGGGTGCCATAGGCCTACCGATTCAAGTCTCATCATTAACCATCATGGAAAGATGCCATAAGCCTACAGATTACAAGGTTCATTACCATTATTAGTGGAAGGGTGCCATAAGCCTACCGATTCCAAGGTTCAATAACATGAGTGGAAGCGTGCTACCAGCCTACCGATCCAAGGATTCAATAATCAACAATATAATCATTTATACAAGAAACGGATGCATAAACCCTACCAGTTCAAGGTATACTTTATATTGAAGAACCCTTCATATTCTATCATTAACATTCATGAGTGTCAAATTGAGAAATAGTCTTTCAATAATAACACATTTACATTCATAACATGATCACATTAGCTTCATTGAATTCTCATTCATACAATGTCATGATAACACTTCAATTTCTCATACTATGCCTTCAAGGCCATGGTCACAATGTACATAACAAGTAAACACCTCCACCTTTCAAGTGGATCAACATCAAGTTAACAATTCTAAATCAACAAGTAGCTTCTCATATCTTGTCTTTAAGGCCATAAGCCCCACATACCAATACACCATAAAATAAGCATGGGTAATGACAAACTTCAACAATCTAAAGCCATTTAAACAAGTTCGATTCGTATACATTCATTATCAAGTAATCCACTTCATAAAGGCATAAACTAGGAATAGAGAGAAATCATGGGTTCATGGAGTATTTTCATCTTAAATCATCAATACAACAACAATAACCATAAGATGCCATTATAAACCTTTTAAAACTATTTGGTGGAAGAACTCATGAGATTGAGTAAAACCCTAGGTTTTCATGAACTTGGAAAATCTTTAAAAGTTTACTTTGAAGTTGACTCTAGGGTAAAGCTAACCCTAGATGAAGGATCACCATACCTTTGGTAAGATTTCCCAAGAAATTTGATGAAGAAACCCTTGAATCCAAAACCCTAGCTCCCACTTCTTCTTCTTCTTTGAGTTAGAGAGAAATATAGCGAGAGAGAACTTTGGGATTTGATTTGGGAAAAAATGAGAGAATGACTAGTTTTAGGACTTAAAACCATATATATTTATCATATAAGTCATTTAAATCAACCCCACATAATAACACATTAAATTTTTTTTACCAAAAACCCCCAACTAAACAAAACTGCCAGCAAAATAGTTCCCACCTACGGTTGCCTTCCACGGACCGTAGATCAGTCTACGGGCCGTGGTTGCATCCGTGGTTTTGGACTGTGATTCTAAATACTGCAGGACCTTAAAAATTCTAAGTATGGAACTACGAGGTCCATCCACGAACCGTGGATTGATCTAAGGGGCGTGGTTTGGGTCCATAGATCACCACCAAGGAGATCAAACCATTCTTTCCAAGCAGCTTTGAGGGACTGTTTTGGGGTCCTCCTCAGGACCCCTCGAGTGGTCTTTGGGGAGTCGTACCCAGATGTTTAACCCCTAAACATGTTTTTCTAAGTGTGAGAGTCACTTCTACCAGTTTTAGCCCTCAAACAACATAACAAACTTAAACGACAAGGCCCTAGAACACACTAGCCCAAATGACTAGTTTTCGGACGTCATAGTCGTTTCTTGATGTTGGACCTCAAATCTCTTTAAACTAAACTCCAAAATCCATTTCTCATCATTTAATCAAGTTACCAACTTCAAACACACATGTGAGACTCTTGTTCTTCCTTGTTCATTTTAAGGTCGTTACAGAGAAAGAATTGATAAAGGAAAAGAAGGGAATGCCTTGAGAGTACCACATCTCATGAGGAAAAAGTCACTGAGCCTACATGACCATACCTTTACACTGAGCCCATTACAAGCCTTAGAAAGACCTTTTTGATCTTGAGTGAGGCAAACCGAAGATCGATTGGAAAATAAGGGCAAGCCTATGGGTGAAAACATGCATTGTGTTCCTTTTTTTGAGTGTGAGCATTGCATCTGATTCCTGATCTTTAATTGATTAACCTTTGTGTGTGAGTATGGAATCATTCTTTATGTGAGGGCATTTAGATACTTTTTGTTGAGCTTGAACTTGCACAAGTAGCAAGTATTGCGAGAATGAGAATCTTTGGTAATGGTGTGTCACAACTTGAATCTTTGAATACACAATTGATCTTTGAATGAGTAATTTGAGTCTTGTTGTGTGCATTCATGATTGAGTCTTGTGTAGCACTGTTTGAGACACCCTTTTTGAACGGCTGAACTTGAGTTTTACTTGAGGACTCATTTAGGGCTTTATTTTAGTAGAAATATTGTCCCCAAATGCTTATTTAGTCTAAATATATGATGAAAGCACTTAAGTTTCAGGTATTTGAAGTTTGAAGGAAAGCATGGACACTACTTCGCAAAAAGGAACAAAAAGGCTGAAAAGAACGAGAAAACGTAGGACTGAGGATCGCCGAGTCCACTTAGCGATTTGCCGAAGGGACGCACTCCACCCTTTGTTCCAGTATGCAAAGCCCTGAAGGAGAAGGATCAAAAAAGGCAATGAAAGGAGCAGTCGGCGTTTCACCGATCAGTTCCGCGAAGCAGAAGTAGACCACTCAAAGATCTAGAATGTACAGATGCTGAAGGCAAAGTACAAACAGCGATGAACTAGAAGAAGGGCATGTTAAACTATTCATTAATTTTAAGTGTGGAACAAGAGTGTCCGAACATTATTGTAATTTTTATTTTAGATTTGATATTTTATCTCAAGTTTGGAGAGGGTTTTTGGAGGACTTGAAGAAGAAAGGAGTTCATCTTCCTCAAATTTGAAGTGGTTCTTCTCCATTCTTCTTCCTTTGCTTACATCAAGGTTATATTTCTTATACCTATTTGATTTTGTTATCATTTTAGGTATAATTGCTTATTTCTTGATGTGTGGCGAAAAATCCTCATTCTTGGGGTGTGATTTAGCAGATATGTGTTGAGATTATTGTTGGGTTTTGCTTGTTGATAGGTTAGGTGTATTTGAATGGTGATTTCACCTAGCGGTTGTGGTTTAATTTAATGGGTTTGTAGTTGCAAATACAAAACCACCCATGTGTTTTTGGCTTGCTCGAGAGAGGTCGCAAAACCAAAACCGCTAGACTGATGGCTTAAGGAGTGGGTCGACATGAGGTTCAGCCCGAGAGGGTGAGCCCTAGTCCCATATCCTAACACTCAACTCAACTCGAGAGAGTGAGTAAGGTAAGGCGTAGGCTGGCCTTCATGCGGCAAAGGGGTGTCTGAGAAGAACCCATTTGAAACGGGGTAAGTTGCCGTAGGGAACTTATTTCCATCTAAAGCTTAGCCTAGTCACTGTTATCTTGCAAATTTCCTATCGAAAGCATGTACCCAATGATTTATATCAATATATATTGCGGTCACACCCCAAGAACTTCTCCCCATACTTGAATTGTTTATTTATTTTTGTTGTTTCAGCTATACTTGTGACAAACTCCCATTAATATTTGACACTTTGGTGTCACCCCCATTTAATTTACAATGTTTTAAGTTGTTAAAATCTTTATCTATGATTAGCTTTATCACATTTGCACTTAACCACTAATTTTCACGCCCACTCCCTTGGGACTTGACCCTAACCCTTGCTTGGGTTATTATACTATTGCACGATCATAAACACTTGCATCGGAAGTTGTGTCGTTGATTATGCAAAAATCAGTCCTCAGTAGCTAAACCTCCAAATAGACCCTTCATTTGCAACATCTGCATCATAGTACTAGTAACATGAAACACCGTATTGCCTACAACAAAAGGCAATCTAATAACACCCGCACTTCCCAACTAATCTTCATTGACATCGTGCAAGTTACCAATGTCATAATTATGCCTAAGTTGGATAGAAATTTCCCATTGACACTCATCTATTCACTTGTTCAATAGCAACCAACAAAACCCAAAAAAAAAAGTTGATTCAACTACAAAACGATAAGTTCTCAACTAAACTTCAGTAAAAGAATTCTAAACACCAGTCCCCGGTAGCGGCGCCATTTTTTATAACACTCAGCTACACTTATCCGATTCTAAGTGTAGGTGGTTGCTATAAAGTATAAACCCAACGAAGAGTTAGAATCGATCCCACAGGGAGTGATACGGTAAAGAGTTTTTTGATCGATTGTAGAAGTAGACAATTTTTAAGCAATTAAAGTAAATGGCAGGGGTTTGACAAATAATGTCAATTGGGGAGATTAGAGTGATTAATTAATAACTATGAACACATGGGGTAATCAAGTAGGGAGGGATCATTGGGGATGTGATCAATTGAACACCGATTTCGTTGTATGGGTGATTAATAATTACTAAAAGTCGTTGAATCTTAGTGGGTAGGCTAGACTTTAGGTGTAATAGTCATTATTTCTCAATCAACTATCACGAATCAAGGGAGTTCACTCAAACCTTGACAAGCATAACCAAGATAACAATCCAATACCTCAAAGAATCTACTCTTTCAAGCTAGATCGAAAGAATGGAGTTTAGACCCACTTTCTAAAGCTAAGTCCACAATAACCCAATCACTACAATCATCAATTAATAGCTTTAATTCTAAAACCTCTTTCTCAAGCAAGATTAGAATACTGTGCTAAAACTGCATTTGCCACTACAATTCACCAATTATAAATCAACTACTAATTGAACCCACTTCAAATCAACAATTAATTCAGTAAATACTAACACCCATAAGCTAATTAAAGCATTCAATCACATAATCACGTCCCCAAGAATTGGGGTTTTAGCTACACATAGTAAAGAGCAAGAAATAGTTTCCAACTAAGTATTCCATTAGCTTGGGTAACAATATACAAGTCTTCCTAGTGCTTGAATTAACTTCCAAAACAATAAAACCCTAAAAATATACGAACAATCTTAAAGAATAGTGTTAGGGATAAAAAACCCAATGTAGGAACTATAAAAAAACTCAAAACTATCGCCCAAAACATCAGAACTCTCTTTTAAAAATCTCTTTTATACTCTTCCAGATTTCAATTTCGGAGCCACTTGGAGAAATAAGTCGAGCCTCGCCGACCAATTCATAGATTTTCCGAGTGCTCCCCTCCATCGCCTTCTTGGCTTGGATATTCCACACTTTCTCTCTGTGACTTTAGGTGATCAAAATTTACCTTACCGATCTAATCGATGATTTCTGATTCACCATTTTAACCGCCGAGTTGTCTTTGTCCATGGGCTGGCCTACTGGAACTTTTTGCGAGTTGAAGAACCACTCGGTGACTTGCCAAGTGACTTTGGCAATCATCAGTCTTTGTTTTCTTAAGCTTTTTGGCTTTTTTTTCTTGTTAGTGTCCTTTCTTGCTCTTTAGATACTAATGATTTATCTATATTTCTGTCATTTATTGCTACTGAGTAATTAGCATTTATTATAAATTTAAATTTTGGTATATGAGGTTACCTTTTACTGCACTTATTATATTTTTTCTATGGGTTGTATGATTCTATCATCCGCTAAGTATATTTCTATGGGTGTATCTATTCCTTCTCTAAAACATGCTTTTACTAGTATTTCTGTTCCTCCTAAATGTACATATTTAATTGGATTTTTAGCCTTAATGTCTTGTATT
>JAJOOR010018755.1:0-20061 GCA_036250505.1 Solanum acaule
ATATATATATATATATATATATATATAGAACATGAAATACTTAATTATCTTTTATGTATATTATGTATGTGTATTTTTTTATATTTTAAATTTCGATAGTGAAATTTCGATTCTATTACTAGTCAGATAGAAAATTCGCAACTTTTTTATATTTTAAATTTCGATAGTGAAATTCTAATTTTATTACTAGTCAAATAGAAAACGCATACCTAATAGTTCAGATATAAAACTCAAAAAATGACCGACACTTAAATGTATATTTTTAACCTTTCACTCTTTAAGATAGATAGTATTATTTCAGTCTGCAATATGTGCTGATCATGAAATGCATGTAATGTTGCAGCTTCTCTAATTAACCCAATTCAGAACAAAGAAGGAAGACTTAGAAGAATTTATCTGATGGTGACTTAAGGATACTATACAAAATACACATCACTATTAATACGGTGGAATGAATAAAATTACTTCGTTATTAAGAAAATTTTGATATGACAAAACTTATGTGGACTAATACGAAAAGTTTAATTCAATCTCAAAAAATAATTCAAAAAGTATGTATTACCAAAATTATATAAGAAAGCACATTGCTCCTTCTCGTACCAATGTGAAAGACTTATAATACACGTGAATCTAAATCAATCAGCCAAATAATAATTCTGAATATACACCATATAGTCATTATAACACAATGTACAAACTACACAACTACGTACTACTAGCTATTCCATATTGAAACAATACCCAGAATAACCAACTTTAATTACACTCTTCAAAATTTATCAACTTTTCACTTCTCAGTCTTCATGAAGAAAAAAAAACCAAAAAAATAAAATAGGTCATGAAATGTACAATGATTTAATCAGTAATCAATTAACCATAATGATCAATTTAGCTAATTACTCTTACAACAACAACAATATTATGCAGCGTAATTATACATAACGCAACCTTAATATAGAAATGTTATTTTCGATAGACAGTCAAATACTCTTAGCTTTTTCCAAGTTCTCCGCGATTTGTCCTAAGGATTGCAAATTGCACCGCACAATTGTATCAACGAATACACGTGTTTCCTCTTTTGTATTCCCTTGCGGAACATCCACAACGTATGATTCCACCACCACCGTTCCGTCACCGTCGCCGCCGTCATCTTCCGCCGTCCGATGAAGCGTCGTCACGGATCTATAATTATTCAGCCGGTGATCGCCGCCGACTATACTAATGCTCATCACTTTTTTCTCGTCGTCTAGAATTTCGAGCCTCTCAATGCTCGAAGCCGCCGGGAGGCCGGTGATGACTTGGACCTCCCTGAGAGAACCGACGACTTTTCCGTCGCCGAAGATGACGTGGCAGCTCTTGAGGAAGTTTTTATAGGCTTGCGGATTGTCGAAGCGGCGGATTATCGACCATACGGTGTCGATGGAGGCGGAGATGGAGCGGACTACGGCGGAGCAGCACTGGTTGTTGTTGGGACCCACGGGGTGGGTGTGGTAATGGAAGTGGTTATCGGGGACGGAGACATTGTTAGTCGTTGTCGTCGTCATGGGGAAGTTTCCGGCGAGTGTGGCGGCGTTATGGTGGTTGATTCGGTGGAGTTGGAGTGTAGAAGTCATCTCTATTTTGTTTTTGTTTGATATAAGAGAGATAAAGAGAGATGAGAATGGAGTGTGATATATATATACACAAAATGTATACACACATTAAATTACATGAGTTTACCTAGTCATTTCGTTTTAATTTGAGTGACGCCTGGACACAAATTAAAATTAAAATTTAAAATAAATTCTAAATATTTATATATATATGATTTAAAACTTATTTTCTCTCATATTAATATGAAAAGTTTAAAATTAAATTATTTTAAACTTATTTTGAATTTAAGGGTGTGTTTAGTATAGAAAAAAATAGTATTTTAAAAAAATTTCTCATATTTGATTGGTCAAAAAATATCTTAAAAAAAAAAAAAAAAGGACTTTCTTTTAAATAAAAGTAGGAAATACAAAATTTTACTGAGTGACAGTTTACATTAATATGTCTTCTCCCATATCAACATACCTCATTTTCACTTTCACGTAGCTCCCATCCCACCACACCACACCCCTTTTCTTATTTTAATATTTATCTAGATTATATATAAAGAATTTTAGAATAATATTTTGTATACATACCGAATACAAAAAAGAAGAAGCTCATTTATTGTTTTAAAAAATATTTTCATATCAAACACATCTCTGATTTGTATTTTCACGTAACTGTTTATGAAACCAATCCAACCTATCTATTTGCGTTAATTTTATCTAAATTATCTTTTATCAATTCATATCCGATCTGATTCGATCTGCTTATTTGTGATTTATAATTATTTTGATTTTTTATCCACTTATTTGTCACTCCTAGTTGTTGTGTACATGTTGGGTTAGATATAAATCTTGGGAGAAAATATCAACTTTTTGAAGACAAAATTATAGCAATTTGAGTTGGTGTTTTAGCTAATTGCTTACGTTAGGTGCCATGCAAGTTGATCATCAACTTGCTAAAAGCTTAATTATTTGGACGGAGTCTGAATAAAATACCCTTCAAGTTTTACTATAATTACGTTATCTGCCACTGCCTGTCAAAATCATTATCCGAGGTTTTTTTCAACTTTTTACAAATGTCTTTATCGATTGACAAAAATAGCCCTGCAAGGCTGCAACTACTCCACCTAAGAATATATTTACTTTCTGCGTTTCACCGTCTTAATTTATGTGATACTTTTTTCGTAAACAGAATATAAATAGGTGTTTGGGCATTTAATTTAAAATTCTGATCAATATTTAGATATATAATTTGGGATCATGACTTCAAATTTTCAAATTTGACTAAATTGTGATTTCAAACTTTTTAAATATAAAACTTGATTCATAAATTTATTTTGAAAAATAACATCATTTTAAATATTGTAAAAAATAAAATAAAGTTCATATTTGACATGAAAAGATTGTGTGTACCAAGGTGAAAGAATTATAGTATTAAAGAATAGCTATTAATTGTTATTGTTGATTAGTAGGTTTTATAAAATTATGTGCTTATTTAAACGTTTGTAATCACTGATATTTATTTTCAAAAGGAACATAAAGACATGTAGTTTATCACTACATCGTCTTAGAATATTCTGATATCTTGTTTATGAATTATGGTTTGTTCATTCGATTAGATTATATAACAATTGAAAAAATTTCGATAGTTTTCATGACAACTTATAGAATTTTCATTTTCATGGTTATTAGAAAAAATATAACATAATGATTCTTAATTACATACCCAAACAACAAAACTTCAATTTCAAATTAATCTGATTTCAAATCATTTTCAAATGAGGCCAATTTTTTTTATAAGGAAAGCTTTTCTTTTAATAATAAAAATTAAATATCATAAATTTAATTTAATCGAAAATCAATACGAATATAAACCTAATAATGTGGCATCCCCAACCACTTTTCCTCAACTTGATCCCTCTTTTTTCCCCATGCAATTCACATGGGTCTAAGAGATTCATCTACTTCCATATGTCTGTCTTGTCTACTTTAATATGCAACTTGCCAAGTTATTTGTAATATCAATTGTAATATTACTCTATTAATTATTCTCTTTGGTTCTCATAGTAAAGATTATAAAGTAAAGACCATTTAGAATAACGTGCTACCAACGTCTTTTCACATTATGTCATTCATCACATAAAAAAAATGGTGTGAGAGGAATAATATATATTTTTAGTTTCAATTTATTTAATTTATTTTGCGTTAATACGAAGTTTAAGCAAGTAAAAAAAGATTTCATAATCTTTTAGTTTTGAATTAAAGATAAGTCAAATATTCTAAAATATCTTTTAATCATGTGATTTAAAATATATCATGTGAAATATTAAAATAAAAAAGTTGCTTAAAAAAAGTAACATTATTTTTCAAAATGACTAAAATAGAAAAGTTGGAAAAACAAATTGAAGTGAAGGGAGTATCATTTTAAAAAAATCTCTCTTTCCTCTTTTAATAATTATTTAATTCTAACTTTCTACATGACATACTTAAAATCATAATATTAAACATGTTTTTATACATTCTATGTATTTTTAATTTACCACCATAAATTTAAAATCTTCTTTATTTCCTTAAATATTTTGTCAAGTCAAAACCAACCAAACAAACAAATTCAAACGAAAGAAATGTGACATACAAGTAAGGGGTCATTCGGTTTAAAGTCAAGTTATGTGTTGAAATTACTTATATTGAGATTAGGTATTTTGGTTTTATTTCTTATTGAAAAATGATTTAATAGAAGTAGAGGTACTTTTTTAATGATCATTTTCATTATTTTATTCAGAAATAATTAGTCTCAATATTATTATTTTACAATCTAAAATATATACCGTCCTGATCTGAACATTTAAATTATACCAGAATTAATAACTAAACAAGAAATATAAGACAAATACTCTTCCAACATACCAAACATTCCCTTAATTAGATGTCAATCCAATTCAAAGGTAGATGGATTATGTAATCAATTGCTTAAACTAAACACAATATTTTTTCAACTTGAGGATTGTCTTTTTTTTAAGATAAACGATTTAGATTATTTTTTTTTTAGATTATCAACTTATTTTATTTTATTTTTTGTTCTTTTTTTGTGTGTGTTTGTTTCATAGCTAGGGGTTAAAATTAAAGAAATTATTGTAATTTAGGCATTTACCAACAAGTTGCAATTTTATTTGTATACAAACAAATAATGATGATAAAGTTCATGCAATTTGGGGACAAAAGTCCATGCTACAACTTTGTATATGGACATATTTTTCTTGAAGTTAATAGCAATTGGAATTTTTTTTTTTTTTAAAATAGCAATTGGAATTAATGATCTTATAAATATATAACAAGTTGAGTTCACTGTAGATTTTAAGTATTAAGAAATTCCTTCTAGATGATTTTTCAGATGAATAATTGACAAAAGAAAAGTAGTACTACTAATTAATTAAAGGTTGAGCTTTTGAGGTAACTTTAGTGGATACTTTATTGGATATATATATATA
The DNA here is from genome assembly GCA_036250505.1 of Solanum acaule. NCBI lineage: Eukaryota > Viridiplantae > Streptophyta > Magnoliopsida > Solanales > Solanaceae > Solanum > Solanum acaule. The sequence goes on from JAJOOR010018755.1 coordinate 5,066, forward strand.
TATATTTGGTTATAAAATTTTCAAATGTGAATTTGAATTTCAAATTTTAAAAGTGCTCCAAATTTATTTTTCAAATATTCCAAGTTCATTTTCATGAATTTCCAATACATTCTTTTTAGGTTTTAATTTGTTTATTTTATTTTTGTTTTTAGTAATTTTTTAATTTCAATTTCTAACTTAACACGTTGATAACGACAAAATCAAAGATCATTTTGGTACATTTGACATATTTTTAATTTAAGACCATAAAATTAAAAATTCTTCATTAATTTCTTAAATTCCGTGTCAAGTCAAAATAGGACAAAGAAATTAAATCAGAAAAAATATTTTTCTCTTCTTTATAAAAAATATCACCAAATACAATTCAATTTTGAACCCCAACTTCATCAATTCAAATAAAACAAAAAAATATTTAAAATCCATTGTCAAACGCGAACTAAAAAAAGGAATAGAGCAATTACCATGTCAATGTGATGATTAATGAGAGTGCAAGTTGCTTAATTAATTAAGTACAATGGATTCGTTCTTCCATCATGTACAACCACTTTGATTTTTTTGATTCATGGGAAACTTCTCTATAAAAAAGAAAGAATGTAGGAACCAGAAAAAAAATAATTCAAAGTTAAAATGTGACCTTTATGTCACCCAATTAATTAATCACTTTATTTTCTCTGTCAACTTAATTATTCAATATTCAAAATTCATTAATCTAAAATCGCATCATGTAAGAGCCAATAAAGGAAAAACAGACTTAACCACACCCCAAAAAAAAAAAAAACTAGATTTTACTTAAGCTTCATTGAAACTAGAAAGACCTTAAATAATGTAAAACAACTTTGTCAAAATATTCTTAAAAAATCATCTCCTTTTCTTTCTTTCTTATATTGACTTTTTGGGATATAGAAAAAATTAAGTAACGTTTTAATTACAAAAAAATAATAAATATGATATAACAAATTGCAATTAAGGAAATGAGAGGAAGAAGGCCACTTGGCAACCAAGAGTAATTATGTGATGCAGTGGCCAATATAAAGAAAGGTCGTATTAAAATATGGAATTATTATGTTGCAGTCAATCAGGGGCGGATTAACAATATCGGATAGATTTTCGATAATTCAGTAACTTTTACATAAATATATATGATAAAATATTTACTAAGAACTCAGTAACAAAGAATACTTTTAGTCCAAAATCTTTCTTAAATTTCACTTTCACACTTGAATAAAGATAACTCTCCAATGGTTTCATTCCTTCTCATTGTATTTTTGATGGGGGGTTTGATTCAGTGGCGAATCTAGGATTTCTGGATTATGGATGCACACTAAAAAAGAAGGAAAAATTGTATTTTATGGGAATTGATCCAAGTGCACAATTTAGTCTTCTTGTAGCATGAGTGTCAACAGATAATATTCTACAAATTTTAGAAAATGTATACATAAAATACCTAATTTTACGAAAAAATCACTAGTTCACAAATCACGTGCGACAATTTCTACCTATAAATTCGCCCTTGGTTTGATTCCTCCTCATACTATTATAATAAAGTTTTTTTTTCTTTCGAAATTATTAGAAACCTATGAACTTTAAAGTTTAAATTTTGAATTCATTTTTGTGGTGGATATTTGAGTTACCTTTCTAGTTTATTTATTTATTTATCTATCTCTTTCGTTTTCCTCGTAAACATTTGTTTGGATCTTCTTCCTTTTGCGATTAATACTGATTACCAAGAATACTTTTAATTTTTGATAAAAAAAATTCAATTGGATGGTAATATTGGCTTTCAATGATGATAATTGAATTCGTTTCTACTTTATGTCAATTTCTACTTATGACATTTCATTTAGAACACAATCATTTCAATCCTTAGTATGTTTACCTGTCATTTTGCAAAGTCAAACAACCACATTCTATGAGGAAAGGGGATAAAGAATGAATTACCTGTCGATATGTGATTAAAGGAAACTATATCCGAAGAATGAGATACAGAATGACAAGAATAAGGATTTTCATCACCTTTCTATCTCCACCCGCGGAGGGGGGAAGGGGGATAATTAACAGTACAAGTCACTACTTTGGTAGATGAACTTTCATTTGTCTTTTCACTAAGGTTCTGTTTGGAAAGCCACTTGGTAATTGGAATTGGTGTAATTACTAGGGTAGTAATTACCAGCCTAGTAATTACACTGACCTATTTGATTGCCACAGTATAATTACACTGTAATTACGCATGTCCTGTTTGGATGTCACAGTGTAATTACACATGTTCTGTTTGAATGCACAATTGCAATTATAAAACTATAATAAATTTTAAAAATAAAAATTAATTATTTAAAATTTATACTAGACAAATAAGAAACTTTATAAATGACATTAAATTAAATATTTAAGATATATATTCTTTTTTGAAAATATATTAATTAATAAACATGTTTTCTGTAACTAAGATTATGAAAAAATAATTGATTTATATTTTTTCAAATTAATATATTTCAATTGAATTGATCGTAACAACTAAAAGTATGAAGTTTCTACGAATATCGTGAAATGCATGTTTGATAAAAAGAATAATATATAAATAAAATGTCATAAATTATTAAATGTTTGACAAAAATATAATCTATCAAGTCTAATTAAAAAATGACGTGAAATGTAAATTCAATATTACTAAAACAAATGAAACTGAAAATATAACATAAATTATAAATTCAAAACAAAAAATTTAACATAATACTCTTATAACAAATTTCAACATAGCAATAAATGTGATTTATTTTGATTTTTTCTTAATAAAGAAAACGTAAGTCTATAACCTTACTTAACAATAAATTCTATTTTAATTTAAAAATTAGAATACTAATAAAATTATGCTAATGAGAAAATAAGCATGACATAAAGAAGTAGATAATACGAGAAAATTACATAGAATCACGTAAAGTAAGGTTGAGAACAAGAAAGAAATATAATAATATAAAATAAAAAATAAACTTTTACAAATTTTTAGAATAATAAAAATAAAAAAAGAACTTAAAATAATAGAAGTAAAAAAAATTAAAACAAAAAAAAAAATAGAAAAAAAAAAATTAAAAAGTAATCAGGTGGTAATTACACCATGTAATTACCAGCAATGCACAGCCTCTGCCTGTGAATTGTAGAGTGTAATAACCCCCGCCAATTACACCAATTAACTGCTGACCAAGTAATTACTTGTCCTTCCAAACAGGACAAGACAGTGTAATTACACCAATTACACCAAATCCAATTACCAGGGTGTTTCCAACACAAGCCCTAAAAGATATTTACGAAATGTACTCTTATTGTTCACTTTTATTTGTCACATTTAAATTTGACATATCCATTAATAAAATAATGATCGACATGTTTATATATCTTACTACATGATCCCTATTAAGTATTAACTGATGTTTATTATTAGACGTGTTACGAAGCTCCAATATTAGGTGGGAAGCCAAAATTTAATTGGTAAAAATTGAGGCTTCAAACAAGGGGGCCAAGATTTATGGATTAGCCCACTCTTGACTAACCAAGCAAACAAATGAGTTTTGCATATTCTTTTTCCTCTTTTGTATCTCTTAATATAAATATGAAAATCGACCTATCGCAACTTCTTCAACTTTGGCAATCGCACAAAGCATCGTAAGCTAAGGTGATAGTGTAGTAGTATTGGTCAGTCAAAAACTTACACATTCAGATAAACATACCTAAATAAAAATGCTGAGATGAATATATGAATATACTAAGAGAAATATAATTAAGAATGAAGGTATTTGGAATAAAGTGAAAATAGCCCCATGGTGGAAAAGATGGAGAAAACAAAACTAAGATGATTCACACATGTGAAGAGAAGATGCACATATAGCGTATAAGAAGGGGAAAGAAAAGAAGTAGAGGTACACCGAAAAAGTATTGAAGAAAATGATTAGACAAGACACACACTTGCAGTTTATCGAGGACATGACCTTGAATAGGAGGATATGTTGATCGAAAATTAAGATAGAAGATTAGTATGTAGCTAAACATTATAATTTTGCTTACGAAGATTAGTATGTAGTTAAACATTATAATTTCGCTTACAAATATTGTTATTATAACTCACATACTATCCTATTATTCACTTTTATTATTACTTAGTTTATTAACTTCGATTATTATACTATGCGTTGTTGCTACTGATCTCTTTTCCATTATGTTCAACACAACTCCTTCACTAATATGAGGGTATGGCTTAGTTTAAAGTGGTTTTTAATCCTCAAGAATAATTGGATATTTTAAAAATGACTTTAAAAAAGATTAATGTTAAACTTTTTAAAAACTACTTTTATAAAGCCCTATATCTTCCTTTCAATTATTAATTTTATTATATTTTCATTGAGCCGAAGGTCTACCGGAATTAATTTCTATATCTTCTTAAGATAGGGAATAAAACTATGTGCACACCATCCTCCCTAAACTTCACTTATGATATCACACCGAGGGAATAAAACTATGTGCACACCATCCTCCCTAAACTTCACTTATGATATCACACCGAGTATATCGTTGTTGTTACCTCCAGCTCCACTTCCTTGAAGGTACTAGAGAAACCAAGCTTTTATTCCAATCAACACCCACACAAACCAAATGAAAACAGATTCAGACTTCAACAGACCAATTAGTTTCTTCATTATGTTTAACCCCTCCTTTTCCCAAGCACCATAGTTCCCATACAACAATTACTAACACCAACTTTCTATAATAACTATTAATTACGTAACCACATAAGAAATCACCTCTACAGAGAGGTGCAATTGTTGATAACTCCACACACAGCTAATCATCTAGTAAGAAATACCTCATGTCTCATTAAAAAGCTAACAATGTTTCACTAGAATTTGGTCAATGTTTGTTAATTACAATCTCATATAGAATCTGGCTGTATGGTGATCCTACATCAAAGATTTGAACATTTGAACATATACTATACACACAAACACTAGCCACAAACAAGATCAGAACAGAAAAAGGAAGAACATGGCAAAATACAGAAACTAGTAGGCATTGAAGACAAGAACTAACAGTACCAAAAGCCAAACAGGCATAAAACTATGAACTTCATTATTACATGACAATAACAAGGTGATAATTTTATCAGCTTGTACTCTGAACTTAAGAAAACCAAAACCTTGTAAATGTAAACAAACTGACAACTCAAATCTCAAAATCTGTACAAAATGTATGTTTTTTTTTTATTCAACAACAGCTAAATTCTCTCATCCAAAAACTTATCAAAAATCAGCTGGTTAGTACAAAAGGAAAGGGGCAACCATAGTTCCTTAAAAGCAAAAGGGAAAAAATAATCAAAGAACATATTCTCCTGTATCCTATGTATTTTCCTTCTCGCCGAAATCCAAAAAAGTCCTCTTGAACTACTAACAATTTGAAGAGTTTCTGATCATCGCATATATTCTGCAATATAGCAAACAGTAAGATCCTATTCCGAGCAGTACTACATCCAGTTCGCCTTTGCGCGTAGCTTATACCAACTTCACCATGTCGAATTCCCTGGTTCCATTAGAAATCCAAGACACCCAAGTCATCTAAGCAGAAGTTGAAGTCCTCCTGCCGTCCTGGTCTTAGAAAATCAAAATCGTAATCAATCTCAATAGGTGGTTGCTGCTCCATTTGCTTCAGACCTTGCAACGTATTGACATCTGCATTGTCCAACGGATATGATGGATTTGAGAAATAGTCATCGGCGTTTTCCAACTGGTATGATGGATTTGACAACTGATTATCATCATAGGCAGCATTCTGCAATCGATATGAAGGATCATAGGTTTCCAACTGGTATGATGGATTTGACAACTGATTATCGTCATAGGCAGCATTCCGCAATCGATATGAAGGATCATAGGCATACTGTTCTTGTTTAGGAGGAACAGAACCAACATCTTGACTTGGGGCCGAGGCATCTAGTGGAGTCGAATCCATCATGCCTAATAGCTCATTTACATCAAACATCTCATCATCCAAACACAAGTTGCCTAGGTCCTCTTGTCCAGTATCCCACGAATCATAACTACAAGACACAGGCTCTTCTTTAATTTCAAAGGTCTCACTTTTATCTAACACCTCCTTAGCCTCGTCTTCCACTTCCTCTCTCAACGAGCTCAGAGGTGTAAAGGTCTCACTTTTATGTAACACCTCCTTAGCCTTGTCTTTCGCTTCCTCTCTCAATGAGCTCAGCGGTGTTCCAACTTTATTTGAACCAGTCCTAGTACCATCATATTTTATTTCACTTACTCCATCTTCAAATCTAATCTCAGGAACATTGGCTCTTCCTCTCATCATGTCATCAGCAGGACACACCTCAGAGAAACTTGATGCTGTATTCGAGTCGGAATGAGATTCCGTAGGCAATGAAGAATCATCCTTAGAAGACTCTTTCGACGAAGGGTAATAATCCGGGAGATTCAGCCTTGCACAAGGACCATACATTGCCCTTGCAGCTTCATCATAAGCAAGAGCAGCCTCAATTGCTGTGTCAAATGTACCCAACCAAAGCCTTCTCCCTCTATGTGGCTCCCTAATCTCAGCAACCCATTTACCCCATGTCCTCTGCCGAACACCTCTATACTTGCACCGCCCGTTATCCGGTCCTCCTTTACCTTTCATACATCCCTTCTTTGATCCTTTAGCCGGAACTTTACGCACTGGCTTTCTTCCATCATCATCACACGCGTCTAATTTCTCATTCACCTCTTTCCACTTCGCAAGTGTGTCTGCTACATTCTTCGGCGCATCTTTTCTACTCCTTGATTTCTTCTTTCTTGAATAATCCATAGGTAACATCATATTTGAAGTTTGATCAAGCACAGCCATTTCTCTGTTTCTGTTCATTAAGAAAAAAAGGTCAAATAGGATACTACTAATATTTATAGACCAAGCCAACAGCAAAAGCCTTTGCAAACAAGTAAAGCCGCAATACTTCCTTCCTCCTCAAGAAACCTAATAAAATAAAAATAAAAATAAAATCCCTTTTCTTCGCCACCAAGTAACCTTACTGCTTCCATCCAAAAATCCAGTTCCGCACTATCACTTCACCAATTCAGTGTTGATTTCTCAAACGATCACTCAAAGTTGGTCAAAAAATTCACTTTCTTCGTTTAACAAATTAAAATGGAGTCAAAAAAATCACTTTCTTCGTTTAACAAATTAAAATGGAGTAAAAAAAATCACTTTCTTCGTTTAACAAATTAAAATGGAGTCAAGAAAATCAGTTTCTTCGTTTAAAAAATTAAAATGGAGAAGAAAGATGACCTTTCGAGATAGAAATAATTCCCTTTTCTTCGCCACCAAGTAAGTAACCAATTGCTTTCATCCAAAAATCTAATTTCGCACTATCACTTACCAATTCAGAGTTGATTTCTCAAACTATCACAGTTGTCTAAAAAATCACTTTGTTTAAAAAAATTTAAAATCGAGAAGAAAGATGAACTTTCGAGATAAAAATAATTCCCTATTCTTTACCACCAAGTAACCAATTGCTTTCATCTAAAAATCTAATTTCACACTAACGTATAAATCAATTCAATTGCTCTGATGACAAACTCCATACTCACTTCCTTCAATTCGTTCAAAAAATTGAAATCAGAGAAAAAAAGTGTCTTTTCTCAGATTATAACTAACAATAACAAATCAACCCAATAAATTCAACACGAAACATCAAATCACAATGCCAATTCCACCAGTTATTAAAAAACCCTAATCATCAATATCTTTTCTATCAAAACACTCGATTTCAACTTCCACAAACACTCAAAAAACTTCTAACAATAATCGCACATATGTTCAAATCAAACAATGAAATCAAACCGCAATAACAAATCAGGAATCAAATCAACTAACCTCACAATTATAGTGTTCCAAAACTTGACAATCTCTCTGTAATCAACAATTATTTGATGTTTTTCGCTTCACGAAAGCACTAATCTCTCCTTATTTGTAATTTTTATTTGTGATTTTGGAGTGTTCTAGTAGTCTCTTGAGAATGATATTTTTTTCCAGAAAAAACAGAAAAGATAGGGAAACTGAAGAGGTATTTATAGACATCCGCAGATATTTTAAAAATGATTTTATTTTATTTATAAAATATCTTGTGTTTCTAAATGTGGTGACGTGGCAAGGATTTGTTTGAATCGTGGCTCTTTGACTACCGCGGGACACGACACGTGTCAGCAGAAAGGTCGAGAACGTTTTCGCTTGCAACTTTTCTTTGGGTTGAAGAAATCATGTTTCATTTAAACTTTGACCTTTGAATTTGAAGAATTTACGATTATACCACATTCAGTTCTAGACTGATCTAATTTTTTTTTTAGCAAGAGATTACAGCTGCCCGAATACGTAATAAGCCAATCGAGAAGAAATTTAATTAACGATCGATTAAGGATCAGAAGACGAGAAGGGTAGATCTATATATTTAATATGTATCGATAACTGATTGTTTCTCTCGTCTTAATAATAAATTAAATGAAAGTGGAAAAGTTGAATTTTAGTTTGCCCAAATTTTAAAGTAAGATACGTTGGGTGTGTTGTTATTTTAGATAATATGATCGCATTATGTTTATAAAAGTATTTTTTTTTTACTAGTTTAGTGGAATAATAGATATTACTCAGATTTAGAGTTTTGAAGATGTACACCAAAAAATATTATGGACTTTGGTGGTAAAAGTTACTTGAGTGACAAATATTTTTCACAAACTCATAGAATGATAGATCATGTTGAATTTAGTTTGAGAGTGAGACTATCATAGTGTGAATATGTAATTGAAAAAAGAAAGAAGAAGATGTATATATATGGATGTAATTAAGATGTCTTTGTTGGAATTTGAGAGGTGTGTTTTGAAAAATGAAAGAGCTATAATTTTTCTGAAGGGTTTGTGATTTTTTTGAAAAGTTGCGACTTTTTTAAAGGGTTGTGACTTTTCCTAAAGGTTGTAACTTTTTTAAAAGGTTGTGACCTTTCCGATAAGGCACAATAGCACATGTTCATACTACCCTTCGTTGTCTATAAATAAGGGATATCTTCTCATTTTTCAACAACACATTTTCTTAACTTTTTCTTATTCTGCACAAACAAATTTTTATGTATTTTGTTGTTGAGTGGTTCGCTGATGCTGTGATTTTAGGAATCAATGCACCGGTGAGTAAGATCATTTTATCCTGAAAAGATGTATGTCATTAACCTAGAGTACTTGAGGAGAATAATTTTCTTAAGAATATACTGTACATTCAGTGAACTCGATTTTCTTTACTCTTTTTTATCTATTTCATATTCTACTTTTTTTACTGAAAATATTTCTTTAAATTTTATTGTTTCATACAAATTCTCTAAAGTTATTGTTCTAAATATTTTAGCTATACAAATTAGACAACAATAGCTGAAGTATATAGGCGTTTTTAAAAACAATTAATCAAACTATATAATTATATTAAGAATATCTTGTATTCGTTTAGCCCACGAAATGAAGAGTTAACGTAAAAGTTTATTTTTGGATCATTGTTTAAATGTTTGGTTTAATAATAAAGTTGATTACGTATTGTATTCGTGCAACATATGTATGAGAGGACATAAATATCAATTTAAATTAAGTTAAAAAAATACATTTATGTATAATATTTTTTATTGAGTGATAAATTTACTCACTATCATATATTCAAGAATAAATTTAATTAATAAAAATTGTGATAAAATTTGATAGATCGTTTTTTTGTTATTATTACCGAAACATCAATAAAGTTACGATGAAATGATAAATATCCCTCCATTCTTAAATTCACTTGAATACGGAACTTCTTCTATTAAAAAAATTCCCACTATCAAATATGGAATGTAAAAATAAATTCTCAATATAATTATCAAATACCAAATAATTGCGGCTATTGTTTCATAAGAATAAAGTCGGGACAATAAGATACGATCTCCACATCTGCATGTGTTACACTTATCAATTTGCCGGAATGCTTTGACGCGTTAGATAAGAAGCCCATGTCATCACTTACCTCTCATGTCCATTTTATATTTTAAACAAATAAATTAAAAATATAATAAGACGAACAAATTAAAATAGGAGTAATATTAATAAGTTTAGTGTAATTTTATAAATATGATCGGAATATCATAATGTGTTATTGATATGTTTAATTTGATGTATTACTTTTTTAAATTGTTGCAATACACTTGTTTTTAGTTCATTCTAAAAGAATGTTATCTTCTTATAATAATTAATAATTGAAATTTCTCTTTTAACTTTAGTGAAATTATTTATAATTATATAAATATTTAAAATTTTATCAAGTCAATTTTTTTTTATAATTTTATGTTAGTTAAACAATACCACATAAATTAAAATAAAAGAAGATGTTCGTCAATATTGTTGCGCAATGGATGATTGACTTTCCCCCTTTTAAACACTTTAGGGTGGTAGAAATTGGGCTAATGCATATCCTCCTTGCTATTAGGCCGAAGTAAACTAGGCCCATTATTGGTACCACTTAGCCCACGATATCAATCACACAAATATTTCTATCATATTTTTAGGGTAAATTTCATATATGACAAACAAATTTAAGCATATAACGGTCTTTCATTTTTTTAATTATTATTTTGCTTATTTCAAAAAGTTCAATCGTATAAAAATTATTACTAATTAATTTGATTTTCGAATTTCGACTTATTATATGCTTTTATTTAACTTTGGTATTAGGGAGGAAATACAATGCATCAAAGCTGAAAATCCAGAAGTACCACATAGAGAAGCTTTCAGTGCAGCAGCTAAAAATGAGTTTACTTTCACTAATCTTCATCTCAAGTTAATTAATTAATTATTTAGTGAATAATACACTTATATTGATAGATATTTTTGAAAAATTATATATATATTGATGAATGATGGTCGGTCTACGATGGTTTTTGGCTGCTGACTTGGAGGAGGTAGAGTAGTGAGAGAGGTGGTGCTTGCGGCGACGGTGGTGGAGGAGATCTCGGAGAGAGTGTGGTGGTTTAAGTGGAGGTGCTGGTGGTGGAAAACAAAGTTGATTTGGGTAAAAGAAATGGTTATATGATTAAGTGGGTCGGATCGGATTAAAATTGGATAATTTTAGTTGATTTGGAGCTTTCCATCCAATTGAGGGACACAAATAATGAAATTAGTACCGGTAGAGGTAATAATAACTTCATTTTAACGGTAAGGGCATAGTCAACCAATAAAACAAAATTGGGGGTATTTTTGACCATTTTCCCTATCCATCTTGCTAGTGGACCGAAGTAAACTAGGCCCATGATTGGTACCACTTAGCCCACGATATTCCTACCATGATATCAATCACACAAATATTCCTACCATATTTTTAGGGTAAAAGTCATTTATGGCAAACAAAATTAAGCAAATAATGCCCCATAACTATAGTTTATCTAATTACTCTCCATAACTATAGTTTAGTTTGCTTTGCTATAGAGCCTTAGATTTGTATATCTTGATTTTTTATTTTTTTTTAATAAATGGATACATGGATGCTAAATACGGTAACAAAAAATTTACAGAATCCCATGATTCACGCTAATCGTTTTTTAATAAAATATTTTATCCAAAATGAGGTCTATGATACTAACACCAATATTTATACAAATTAATTACTATTTACAAGTATATGCATATGTATAAACATACAAATATTCGTATAAAATATAGAATTATTTGTATAAATATAGAACTATTTGTATTTGTATATAATTATAAATTGTATATGTATATGAATATATGACTTAAATATACAAATATATAAATACACCTTAATATAGTTTTGTATATATGAAATTAAATCACAATTTTGTATGTGTATAAACAATAACTAATAAATATACAAATTACTATATACATTTAAGGTTTATAAGAATGCATGTGATTCTTCATAGTTGTCCAGATCTAATGAACCACCTCTTATGTCCTCCTTCAACTATTTTGATGTCGCTTGTCTTAGCATTATTGATAATTTGCTGCAATGCCATTGGGTCATTCTTTTTCTTGGATTTCAACTTTTGAATAAATTTTTCCTCTTCAATTTATTTAGATTTTGCAATAGACCATACATTGACTCCAAAAAATTGTGTTAAACTCAGTGAAAATTTGAACGGCTACCTGCAAAATCTTGTGTTAAACCCATAGAAAATTTGGATGGCTACATGCAATAGTGAAATCACGATAGAAGGGACAAAGTAAATTTTGAAATTCAAGTTGAATGTGTATGAGTGATTTTAAGAGAGAATTAGAGAATGGAGAGAGGAGAGATAAAATTGTGTTTGTATAAATGAGTGTACAAAAGCCGGTAAAGCTATTTTTGTTTCGGTATAAAAAGTAGTTGTGAGTCCAATATTTAATAGCAAAAAGAGTCCAGGCATGAAAAAACTTATCTATGATCTGCTTATTTCTATGTACATATCATCCGCTGCGTTATCCACCGTCTCTGCGGCCGTCAAAAATATATTAAACTATAGTCACACACATTAATTAAATTAAACTATACCCTTGTTGAATAATAAACTAGTAATGTTTGCAAACTCGCGTAATTTTCCTTTTCTTTTTCAGAGGGTTCAACATTAATATATATATACTTAAATACATAAAATTTACCTTATATATACAATATGATTTTTTACCGAAGAGGTTCATTCTACCCTGTCCTAGTGCCCAATATCCAATACCAAAAATCGTGCGTGCTCGGAACATGTCCAAAAATGGCAACACTAACATCCGATGAACTGCTCAAAACACATGACAGCCTTCTTGATTAGCCACGGGGTTTGGGTGTCAATGACCGGGATGAAGTAGATGTCCTAGAAATACGGGATATCTACTCCGCCCCGGTCATAAATCTCCAAAACCCATGGCAAATTAAAAATGTTTTCATGGATTTTGAGCAACTCACCAAGATGTTAGTGCTGTCATTTGCGGAAAATTTGTTTGTTGAATTTGTACGATGTTGAGAAAATTAGGTAGGAATTTGTAGGGATATTTTGGTATTAAAATTGGAATGTAATATGACACTATTAATTATTTTACCTAATAAAACTTGGTATCATATTTAGATAATTTAAATCAGATTAGTGTGATTAATCATATTTTGAATTTTTCTTGTTACTTTCTCACTACTACTTGATTCGATAAATCCTGCATACAAGCAAGTTATTTAAATATAAGTACAAGTAATTTTATTTAATAGAATTTATCACAATTAATAATTAATTGATAATAGTAAATTAAATTACATGAATAATTAATTATATTTTGACTTATTAAGTATTACTTGGAATTACATTTTACGCAACATGCTTGAGTACTTAATAAGTCAAAATATAATTATTCATGTAATTTAATTTACTATTATCAATTAATTATTATTTATGATTAATTAAATTAAATTAAATCACTTGTAATTATATTTAAATAACCTGCCTGTATGCGGGATTTATCAAATCAATTAGTAGTTAGAAAGTAACAAGAAAAAATCAAAATATGATTAATCACTCTAATCTGATTTAAATTATCTAAATGTGATACCAAGTTTTATTAGGTAAAATAATTAATAGTGTCATATTACATTCCAATTTTAATACCAAAATATCCCTATAAATTCCTACCTAATATTCTCAACATCGTAGAAATTCAGCAAACAAATTTTCCGCAAATGACAGCACTAACATCTTGGTGAGTTGCTCAAAATCCATGACAACATTTTTAATCTGCCATGGGTTTTGGAGATCTATGACTGGGGCGGAGTAGATATCCCGTATTTCTAGGACATCTACTCCATCCCGGTCATTGACACCCAAACCCCGTGGCTAATCAAGAAGGTTGTCACGTGTTTTGAGCAGTTCATCGGATGTTAGTGTTGCCATTTGTGGACATGTTTCGAGCACACACGATTTTTGGTATTGGATATTGGGCACTAGGGCGGGGGTAGGAAGAACCTCTTCAGCAAAAAGTTATATTGTATATATAAGGTAAATTTTATGTATTTAAGTATATATATTAATGTTGAACCACCTGAAAAAGAAAGGGAAAATTACGCGAGTTTGCAAACATTACTAGTTTATTATTTAACGAGGGTATAGTTTAATTTAATTACTATGCGTGACTATAGTTTAATATATTTTTGGCGGCCGCAGAGATGACGGATAACACAACGGATGATACATACTTGGAAATAAGCAGATCATAGATAAGTTTTTCTATGCCTTGACTCTTTTTGCTATTAAATATTGGACTCACACCTACTTTGTATACCGAAACAAAAATAGCGTTACCGGCTTTTGTATACTCATTTATACAAACACAATTTTATCTCCTCTCTCTCTCTTAAAATCACTCATACACATTCAACTTGAATTTCAAAATTTACTCTCTCCCTCCTAATTGTGATTTCACTATTGCAGGTAGTTGTCCAAATATTGTATGTGTTTAATACAAGATTTTGCAGGTAGCCGTTCAAATTTTCATTGAGTTTAACACAAGATTTTGGAGTCAATGTATGGTCTATGGAAAAATCTAGAGAAATTAAAGAGGAAACATCTATTCAAAAGTTGACATCCAAGAAAAAGAATTACCAATGGCATTGCAGCAAGTTATCAATAATGCTAAGACAAGCGACATCAAAATAGTTGAAGGAGGAAACAAGAGGTGGATCATTAGATCTGGACAAATTTGAAGAATCACAAGTATTCTTATAAACCCTAAATGCATATAACAATTTCTATATTTATTAGTTATTATTTATACACATACAAAATTGTGATTTTGTTCCATATATACATAAGTATTTTGAGGTGTATTTATATATTGGTAAATTTAAGTCATATATCCATATACATATACAATTTATAATTATATACAAATACAAATAGTTCTATATTTATACAAACAATTCTATATTTTATACAAATA
>JAJOOR010018757.1:0-15445 GCA_036250505.1 Solanum acaule
TAATTATCTCAACTAAAGAAAGATGTGTTTAAAGACACTTATGAGCCAAAGTATTTTTGGGAGTAGTATTGAGCACCGAATTGGGGACACGAGTTCATATTAACTCAACTCTCCATAAGAACCATGCGCCAACATGGGACTTGAGGGGTCATTCTTTTTAGATGATCACGTAAGATTAAGCTAATGGATCCACTAAGTTAAAGTAAGGTCCTATATCACGGCAAGGTATAGGATGGTCCTTGGGCAACGTGAGGTAAAACGTTGTATCATCACTAGGGCTCATAGTGGTGATTGTCGGTTAAAGAACCTCCCACAAAAGTTATATTACTTTTATATAAGTAAAGTTGAGTTTGTTATTGCTTTATCATTAACGAACTAAGTTGTTTATACTGTTTTACAAGCTTTATATATTGCATGTGTCTTATCGCTTTATATATAGAGTTCAGTTATTAATGAGTCGAACAGAGCCGAGGTAAGTGTTCTCTTGTACTCCTTTCAAGCTGAAGTTGTGGTTTAGCTTTCCAGCTCGCATACTCGTACATTCCATGTACTGACGCCAGTTAGCCTGCATCTTATTATGATGCAGACGCAGGTACCCAGGATCAGCATCCAGCATGCCGTTGATCCAGTTGAGTACTCCAGAGTCAGTGGTGAGCCTCCTTGCTTTCCGGAAAACTCGGTTATTTTGTGTTCTTAAGTTTTGTTTTATAAGGATGTTGCGGGGTCTGTCCCAACATCCATATCAGTATTTTAGAGGCTTCATAGACAGTCAGTCAATTAGTTTTGAGTCTCTTATCTATGTATATATATGATATTCTATTTTGAGACTCGAGTTGCCTTTTTGGCCAGATTTTATCAGTTGGGTTGTTTTATAGCCTTTCATTGCATTGAGCTATGCTGTTGAGTTAAGTTTCCGCTGAGTTAAGAAAGCCAGGCCAAGGGTTCTCTTGGGGGCCAGCAATGGTCTTCGAGTGCCGGCCACGTCCAGGGTGTAGACTCGGGGCGTGACATAAGTGCCATACACAATCTCAAAGACTACTTCTGCTTTAGGTGATGCATGCCAAAATGCATTTACTACAGCACGAAAACTATTTGTTTCGGAAGGAGATTCAGATAATTGCCCGGGTTCAGGTTCATCATCATCTGTATAGGTATTAATTAACATCCGTACCAACACAGGTGACTTGCCTAACAAAAGCTTGATAAGCTGCATCCCACACTCTGTGACTAGAAAACCATCTAGCTTAACTTCCTTGAGGTGACTAAACATCACATCTGACAAGACATGGCAGAGCAGGAGAATCCTCTTGCCATTGGCGTATCTAAAAAAGATTGCCAAAAATAGAGTCCAGGTGAACTTGTAGACAAAAAAAAAGGTATAAAACAAGAAAGCCACTAAATTAAATAAGAAAAAGAAAAAAGACAGTTAAGAACCTTATCAATTTCCATATATTCTAAATATGGGCAACTTTTGATCTCATCCACTTTATCTAGAAAAATAGAATTTAGGTGGAGATATTTGACAAATATAAGATCAAAGGGAAGCCTTGTTGGTACTCCACTTGCGCCCGCTACTAAGAAGTAAGGAGAAAATGCCAAAATTCAGGATGAGTCAAAAACCCAGAGGTGCTACATATTTATAAGAAAATGCATTAAAATAAAGAGTTGAAAAAGACTTGAAAAACTTGGGAATATCACATTTTCTTGACTTTGCAGAATAATCAACATCTATAAGCGAAATTTTTGCTAGAAGAGGGATAAATTGTATACTTCCTCTAAAATCAAAAGATCTCAGCATTGGAGCTTTAATTTCAATAACATTTGTCATTTCCTGGAGATTCAACACCAATTTCTGGAGAAATGAGCAATTAGAGATATAACTTTCAAGCAACTTGGAAGAAACTGTGACGTTATTTAGTTCAAGGCTTATTAACCTATTAAATTAAGGCTGGTGGAGAAACAATCAAACATTTTCTGATAGTCAGATGCCTCAACTGCAAACATTTGAATACCGATGAAGGCAATTTGTCATCATACGTTAGTTCAAGAACAAGGTGTTGAATGTCATTCCTTGAGAGAAAAAATATCAAGTTGTCAAACATTGGGCAGGTTTTCAAACAACTATTAATAGAGAGGGTAAACTTAGTAATTGGTCCTACATGAAATATCAAAAAGTGGCAAATAATGTTGGTAAACTGAAAAGTAGGAGGTATCAAGTCCTTTGTTGTCAAATGAGTTAAATCAAGCGTCAACTCAGGAAGTTTGCACCACTTGTATCTCCATTGTTTTGATAAGATACTTGTCCTCACAGTATCTCGTAAAGGTAAACAGACTAGAATAGCATCAGTTACATCCCTTGGAATATATCGACAGATACACTTTTACAACTACGCTTTTTGTGCTTAGGAGGCATCGTTGAACAGAAATCACCACCAAAAATCTGCACAAAAAAATTCAACAGTATCTATTAACATGCCTAATGTCTTCAATCTTCAGCTATTTGTAGTTTCAAATCTTGAGAGATTACTTTGGTCTTTTGACTCTTTGAATTCACCACTTTTTAATTCATCTTGAAAATGATAATTTTACTTTACTAAAAATGAGAATGACCATTGACATGTTCAAAATTCAATCAATAAATTAAAATAAGTGTCTTCTTTACTAATCCATTCATTTCAAATTAATTGAATTGTTGAGATATTTTTCATTTTTCAAATTAATTTAATTGTTCAATTCTAAAGATTATTTTTTGAATGTTCTTCCAATTTTACCCTTCATTAGTTAGTATTGGAATTAGTTATTATAATTAATGTTTAGTTATTTTAATCATAAATTTGACAATAATTAATAAGGTTAAAAATGGAAAATTATGTATAATTTATGTCTTAATCTTCTTTTCGTAAAGGGTGTAAAATACCTCAATAATTCAATCAATTTGAAATGGAGGGAGTATCCTAAACAAAAAAACCTTAATACTTGACATATGCGATGTGAGACTTTTTCACAATTTAAAATAAATGAATTGTTCAAAGTTCAAGAAAATTATTGAGACTTTTTTGTCCATATTTATTCTTCCTTTTAATGAGTTTTTAACTATTTCATATTTTCTAGGTGAATAATTTGGGGATAATCAAAAGGATAAAAGTGAAAAATATTTTTTTAGTATGTTCTTATAATTTTTTAATTAAGGGATATGTCATATAATATGAGTCACTCATATTCCAACAATTCAGATTCACTTAATATGGAATACGCTATAGAGTTAAATTACGTTGATAGTATAAAAACTATTTACATATGTATATATAACTTGAATCCTATTCAAAATCTTCAGAAATACTACTAAAAATACTAATGGAAGAAATATTCAAATGGCATTTAGTTGTTTATGTATTATTTCCTGCTCTCTGTGCACGTAATTTCAAAATGACTTGAAATAAAACAGCAAAAAAAAAAAAACTTAATTTCTTTCTTTATCAACATACATGAGTAATCATCTTGTACCTGTAGGGATTATTTGATGCCAAATATAATTAAGAGCACCCATGAAGAGAGGAGACGCAAACTCTGGGAAGAGGCGATTATACTTGAGAAGGAATTTGACTTAGAATTGGCGAAGCTGATGGAGAAGTATTTGTTGGGTATTTTCCCTGAGTTTCTTACCATAATTGAGTTTTTCTTTTCCTAAAAGTAAAAACAAAAACTCTCCATATTTGGCTAGTCTTTTTCTTGTAATGTTTAGGACTTTATAAATAGAGGTTCGTTTCTTCTAACTTAGTAGTATTCACAATGTAGTACTAAGGAGCTTTGAAAGTTTTGTGTAGAGGGGGAAACAGTTAGACATAAGTGATACGTTATTACTTGTGTTAATCTCTTTGTATTCCGAATGAATTGTATGAGGTTACTTCTCTCATATTGTGTACTCTCATATTTATATTGTGAATTGTTCATCTCCTTTGTGAATGTAGGTCGCTTGATCAAACCACATTAGATCTTTGTGACTTTTGATATATTTGAGTTTTTGTCCAAAAACATTCCTTAACTATATCCAAAACTTAATATACATCCTTCAACTATCAAATTGAACAAAAATCATCCTTAATATATTTTAACACCTTAGCAAGTTCCATCCTTATATGAAACTCTGTTAAGAAAACTAACAGACCCCTCCCCATAGTATTTTTTTACAATGCAATCCAAAGATTCTTTCATTCATTTTCTTGTTCTTGTATTTCTTATGCTTTTTAATATGAGATTGTTAAAGTTTACCATCAAAATACTCTTTTAAGACTATTTTCTTCTCTTGATGTGACATGATATGCTTTTACGGTTCCCTCTCTCAATTTTCACAATACCCAACAAAAATTTCTTGTTGAATTATTGTTGAAGACTTTTGATCAACAGATTGTATTCTCATTTCTCATTTCTTCCCACACAAAGTCACTTATAATTTCCCAATTATGATACAAATTCCGGCATACGCTTTCCCCTATTTTTAGTTAGACTAGGGCCTCCTTTTTTTCTTCCTAAAATCAATACTCAAATCAAATATAATCACAGCTCAACCACTACACAGAAGAAGAATCAACCTAACTTTGTCGTTTTTTCTCTTTCTTTTATCACTCATATTCACCGAACAAAACTGGCACATGCAAAAGCGAACTCATAATAGCTTAGGTGTTTGGTCAAGAATATTTTATATTTTTCAGGAGTTTAACATTCAAATACATTCATAAAATTTCAGAATTTTTAAAATTTAAAAAACAATAAAAAAAAGTATTTTCATTCTAAATTATTCACCAAAAAAAATAAAAAACAACTTCAATTTGTATTAATATCAAACACAATTTTGAAAATTATTTTTCACTTTGAAAACAAAACTTACTTTTTAAAACTTCACAATAATAGGCTTGCTACTGGTTTGAGGGACTTGATTTTTGATGTGTTAGAGTCATGTGACTTGCACAAGATGTGCTGTCTAATTAAGTTTTTATACAGAAGTTTCACAGAAGGATGACACTTGCTAAGTTTTGAATATATGAAGGATGATTTTTGTTCAATAGGTTAGTTGAAGGATGTACATTAAGTCTTAGGTATAGTTAAAGGATGTTTTTGACCAAAAACTTTGATATATTTCTCATTTGTCTTTTTACTCATAGTCTATCAAGGTTTTCTTTGCTAGATTCTGTAACATCCGACAATTTGAAATAACTATGAAGAGGCTTAGAATTGGAATTAATCATTTTTGGAAGGAATTCAAAAATCTGGAAAATTTGGCCAAGTATGGGAAAAAGTGAGATTTTGGGCCAACTTTGAGCAGTCATAACTCCTAGCTCAGGATGATTTAGGTGTGGTTCCAGTTATGGTTGCGAAGCTCGTGGAATCATCTTTCCAACACCGCCGAGTTTGCTCGATTCCGAGTTCGTATGAGTGAGTTATGCCCTTTGAAAGTTGGGCAGTTGGCAGGGAAGTCCGTCCGAAAATTTTAAGGGTAATTTGGTCTTTTCCCTAACCAATTCTTTTGGTTATATTGTTGTTTTAGACTGATTTTTAGATCAGTTTTTCCCATTTTAAAGAGTGAGAGTGAGGGTTTGTGAGTGAAGAGGAGAAGAAGAGGAGAAAGAGAAGACAAGCAAGGTTTCGTCAAAGATCGTCGTGGATATCGTCGGGGGTGATCCCTATTAAGGTATGTGAATCATAGTGTTGGGTTGGTTCTTTCCCCCACACGCCAAACTCATTTTATTTCCGAGAAAAGATTGGTTGTGTTGTTGAAGTTGTTGGTTGTGTTGTTGAAGTTCCTTGTTGATTTGGGACATGTTTCCGGTTGTGTTGTTGAGTTGAAATCTATTGTATGTTGAGGGGTTTATGATTCTAAGTGTTTGGGGATGGAAACCTTTGAGGTTGAGAAGGTTTAGAGTTGGAGAAATGAGGGAGAAAAGTCAGATTTTCGGGGAAATGGGCTGGGGCGTCGCGCCTGCCAGCGCGCCCCAAAAGAGCTTCTGAGCTTTCTCCCTTGGGGCGCCGCGCCTAGCAGTGCGCCCCAGCAGTCCTTCTGAGCGTTGTGGTCTGGCACCCCGCGCCTTGCAGAGCGCCAAGGACGCCAAGTTTCCCCATTCATTTCACATTTTCTCATGCATGTTCCTTGGTATTGTACCTATATTTCATAGTTGTTTCCAACACTCCAAGGTACGTCTAACCATCAAGAACTCATCCATAAATGTGTGATCATATACCTTGAATCCATAATCCAATTCAAGGCGAGTTAGTATCAAGTCAAGTGAAGTTAGAAGTCAAGTCTAGAAGTTAAGAAGTAAGTCCAAGCAAGTCTTTAAAGCTTTTCAAGAGTCTTTATTGAATGTTTTAACTTCATTTTATGTAACATCCGGTAAGTTGAAATAACTATGAAGAGGTTTAGAATTGGAAATAGTCATTTTTGGAAGGAATTCAAAATCTGGAAAAAAAATTGGCTAAGTAAGGGAAAAAGTGAGATTTTGGCCAACTTTGAACAGTCATAACACCTAGCTCAGGATTATTTAGGTGTAGTTCCAGTTATGTTTGCGAAGCTCATGGAATGATCTGTCCAACGCCGCTGAATTTGCTCAATTCCGAGTTCGTATGAGTGAGTTATGCCCTTTGGAAGTTGGGCAGTTGGCAGGGAAGTCAGTCCGAAAATTTTAAGGGTAATTTGGTCTTTTCCCTAACCAATTCTTTTGGTTATATTGTTGTGTTAGACTGATTTTTAGATAAGTTTGTCCCATTTTAAAAGAATTAGAGTGAGGGTTTGTGAGAGAAGAAGAGGAGAAAGAGAAGATCAAGAAGGTTTCGTCATAGATCGTCGTGGATATCATCGGGAGTGATCCCTATTAAGGTATGTGAGTCATAGTGTTGGGTTGGTTCTTTCCCCCACACGCCAAACTCGTTTTATTTCCGAGAAAAGATTGGTTGTGTTGTTGAAGTTCCTTGTTGATTTGGGACATGTTTCCGGTTGTGTTGTTGAGTTGAAATCTATTGTATGTTGAGGGGTTTATGATTCTAAGTGTTTGGGGCTGGAAACCTTTGAGGTTGAGAAGGTTTAGAGTTGGAGAAATAAGGGAGAAAAGTCGGATTTTCGGGGAAATGGGCTGGGGCGTCGCGCCTGCCAGCGCGCCCCAAAAGAGCTTCTGAGCATTCTCACTTGGGGCGCTGCGCCTAGCAGTGCTCCCCAGCAGTCCTTCTGAGCCTTGTGGCCTGGCGCCCCGCGCCTTGCAGAGCGCCAAGGACACCAAGTTTTCCCATTCATTTCACACTTTCTCAGGCATGTTCCTTGGTATTGTACCTATGTTTCATAGTTGTTTCCAACACTCCAAGGTACGTCTAAATGTCAAGAACTCATCCATAAACGTGTGATCATATACCTTGAATCCATAATCCAATTCAAGGTGAGTTAGTATCAAGTCAAAGTGAAGTTAGAAGTCAAGTCTAGAAGTTAAAGAATTAAGTCAAAGAAAGTTTTCAAAGTTGTTCAAAAGTCTTTATTGAACGTTTTAACTTCGTTTTAAGGTTCTAGTTTCAAGTCAAGTAAAGAGTATAGAGTTTCAAGCTAAGTAGAGAGTCTCAAGTTTCAAGTTAAGTCAAGAGTTTAAAGTTGAGTTCATTTTCTCAAAAGCTATTAGGGAACTAAGTATTCTCAAATAAGTTTATAAATGGTTTTACATTTGAGTAAGAGGGGAACCATGTTTTCCAAGAGAGCCTTTGGGCTAAGTTTTGAGTAATTATCTCAACTAAAGAAAGATGTGTTTAAAGCACTTATGAGCCAAAGTATTTTTGGGAGTAGTATTGAGCAACAAATTGGGGACACGAGTTCATATTAACTCAACTCTCCATAAGAACCATGCGCCAACATGGGACTTGACAGATCATTCTTTTTAGATGATCACGTAAGATTAAGCTAGTGGATCCACTAAGTTAAAGTAAGGTCCTATATCATGGCAAGGTATAGGATGGTCCTTGGGCAATGTGAGGTAAAATGTTGTATCATCACTAGGGCTTATAGTGGTGGTTGTTGGTTAAAGAACCTCCCACAAAAGTTATATTAGTTTTATATAAGCAAAGTTGAGTTTGTTATTGTTTTATCATTAACAAGCTAAGTTGTTTACACTGTTTTACAAGCTTTATATATTGCATGTGTCTTATTGCTTTATATATTGAGTTCTGTTACTCATGAGTCGTACAGAGCCAAGGTAAGTGTTCTCTTGTACTCTCTTCAAGCTAAAGTTGTGGTTTAGCTTTCCAGCTCACATACTCGTATATTTCATGTATTGATGTCAGTTGGCCTGCATCTTATTATGATGCAGACGCAGGTACCCAGGATCAGCACCCAGTACGCCGTTGATCCAGTTGAGCACTCCAGAATCAGTGGTGAGCCTCCTTGCTTTCCGGAGGACTTGGTTGTTTTGCTCTCTTAGTTTTTTTTTATTAGGATGTTGCGGGGTCTGTCCCAACATCCATCTCAATATTATAGAGGCTTCATAGACAGTCAGTCAGTTAGTTTTGAGTCTCTCATCTATATATATATATAATATTCTATTTTTGAGACTCGAGTTGCCTTTTTGGCCAGATTTTATCAGTTGGGTTATTTTATAACCTCGCATTTGCATTGAGCTATTCTGTTGAGTTAAGTTTTTGGTGAGTTAAGAAAGTCAGGCCAAGGGTTCGCTTGGGGGCCAACAATGGTCTTTGAGTGTCGGTCCCGCCCAGGGTGTAGACTCGGGGCGTGACAAACTTGGTATCAGAGCACAGAGTTCAAGAGTCCTAGGGAGTCTATGAAGCCGTGTCTGTAGAGTCCTAGTTAACGGTGTGAAGCGCGCCACATCTATAATTGGGAGGCTACAACATTTAGGAAGATTTCTCACTTCTTTCACACTCATCTCGTGCGTTAGAGTTTATCTCTAAAAAGTTTCTTTTTTATTCATGCTTGCGCTTGTTTCAGATAGTCGTGCCTCCACAAAGAGTTGGCAGAGGGCGTAACGTTATGTTGATGAGCAAGAGTTACCTTATGCACCTGGAGTGCAACATTAGGGGGAAGTTTCTAATGCCGAGTTCAGAGAGGCAATTAGAATTCTGAGTCAAGTTGTAACTAATCAGATTGGTCAGCAAAGGAGAGCCCAACATGAAGGAGCTGACACTTCTAGGATTCGTGAGTTCTTGGGGATGAATCCTCCGAGTTTCATGGGTTCGAGCACTACTGAGGATCCAGAGAACTTCATTGAGGAGCTGAATAAGATTTTCGATGTGATGCATGTGGAAGATATTGAGTGGGTTGAACTAGTTGCGTATTAGTTGAAGGATGTTTCTAGAACTTGGTTCGACCAGTAGAAAGGGGGCAGAGGTGAGAATGCACCACCTGCAAATTGGGCCTGTTTTGAGGAAGCTTTCTTGGGGCATTTCTTTCCTCGAGAATTGAGAGAGGCCAAGGTACTTGAGTTCCTTACACTTAAGCAGGAGTCTTTGAGTGTTCATGAGTACAGTCTGAAGTTCACACAACTATCCCGCTATGCTCCATAGATGGTTGCGGACATGAGGAATAGAATGAGTTTGTTTGTTACTGGGCTGTCTTGGTTGTCAAGTAAGGAAGGTAGGGCTGCAATGCTTATTGGGGACATGGACGTATCAAGGTTGATGGTCTATGTGCAGCAGGTTGAGGAAGAGAAGTTGAGGGACAAAGAAGAGTTCAGAAATAAGAGAGCTAAGACCGGTAATGAGACCGGGCAACAGAAAGGTAATGCGAACCGTTCATCCTTTCAGCAAAGGCAAAAGGGACTTGCTCCATCATCTGCTAGAGCACCTGCACCTAGATATAGAGGTTATCATAATGGCCAGCACAGTCTTCAGGTAGTATGGCACAAGGAGGTAGTTTGTTTCCTGCATGTGCTAGGTGTAGTAGAACCCACCCGGGTAAATGTCGTGATGGCCAGACAGGTTGTTTTAAGTGTGGGCAAGAGGGTCACTTCATGAATGAGTGCCCTAAGAATAAGCAAGGTAGTGGAAATCTGGGCAGTAGGGCCCAATCTTCTTCAGTGCTCCCCCAAACAGGACGGCACCTAGAGGAGCTACTTCTAGTACCGGTGGAGGAGCGAACCGCCTCTGTGCAATCACCAGTCGCCATGAGCAAGTGAACTCTCCAAATGTTGTCACTGGTATGATTAAAGTCTTTGATTTTGATGTGTATGCTTTGCTAGACCCAGGAGCAAGTTTATCTTTTGTAACTCCTTATGTTGCAAATAAGTTTGATGTTCTTCCTGAAAGACTTTGTGAACCCTTTTGTGTTTATACACCTGTTGAGGAGTCTATTTTAGCAGAAAGAGTTTATCGTGATTGTGTTGTTTCTATCAATCACAAGAGCACCATGGCTGATTTGGTCGAGTTAGACATGGTAGATTTCGATGTCATTCTAGGTATGGATTGGCTTCATGCTTGCTATGCATCGATAGATTGTAGAACTCGAGTGGTCAAGTTTCAGTTTCCGAGTGAGCCAGTCATAGAGTGGAGTAGTAGTTCAGCAGTGCCTAAGGGTCGTTTCATTTCGTACCTTAAGGAAAGAAAGTTAGTTTCGAAGGGTTGTATCTATCACTTAGTCCTAGTTCATGACTCTAGTGTTGAGATACCTCCTTTTCAGTCAGTTCCTATAGTAAGAGAGTTTCCAGAAGTTTTTCCTGATGATATACCCGAAATTCCTCCTGAGAGAGAAATAGAGTTCGGCATAGATCTCATTCCTGATGCTCGTCCTGTCTCTATTCCGCCTTATAGAATGGCACCAACAGAGTTGAAAGAGTTGAAAGAGCAGTTGAAAGATCTCATAGATAAGGGTTTCATTCGACCAAGTGTCTCACCTTGGGGCGCTCCGGTCTTGTTTGTGAAAAAGAAAGATGGTTCCCTTAGAATGTGTATAGATTACCGCCAGTTGAACAAGGTTAACATCAAGAATAAGTACCCTTTTTCGAGGATTGATGATTTTTTCGATCAGCTTTAGGGTGCCACCTGTTTTTCAAAGATTGACCTCAAATCAGGCTATCATCAGTTAAGAGTAAGTGAATGTGATATTCCAAAGACAGCTTTCAGAACCAGATATGGTCATTATGAGTTTTTAGTCATGTCCTTTGGTTTGACCAATGCATCGGTAGCTTTCATGGACTTGATGAATAGAGTCTTCAAACCTTATTTAGATATGTTTGTTATTGTCTTTATTGATGACATACTAATCTACTCAAGGAATGAAGAAGATCATGCTAGTCATCTCAGAATAGTTCTTCAGACTTTGAAAGATAAGGAGTTGTATGCCAGGTTCTCTAAGTGTGAGTTTTGGCTTAAGTCTGTGATGTTCCTAGGCCACATTGTGTCCGGTGATGGAATTAAAGTTGATACTCGGAAAATTGAGGCAGTGCAGAATTGGCCTAGACCCACATCTCCAACTGAAATTAGGAGTTTCTTGGGATTAGCTGGCTATTATAGAAGGTTTGTAGAGGGGTTCTCATCTATTGCATCTCCTTTGACCAAGCCGACTCAAAAGACAGTGAAATTTCATTGGTCTGAAGCTTATGAGAAAAGCTTTCAGGAATTGAAGAAGAGGTTGATTACTGCTCCAGTCTTGACCTTACCAGAAGGTACTCAAGGTTTTGTGGTGTATTGTGATGCATCTAGAGTTGGTTTGGGTTGTGTCTTAATGCACAATGGCAAGGTCATAGCTTATGCCTCCAGACAGTTGAAAGTTCATAAGAAGAACTACCCAACCCATGACTTAGAGTTAGCTGTTGTAGTGTTCGCTTTAAAGATATGGCGTCATTACTTGTATGGTGTGCATCTCGATGTATTTACTGATCAGACATAGGAGGTGATTAGAATTACTCAAGGATTATGACCTTAGTATTCTTTACCACCCAGGTAAGGCTAATGTTGTTGCTGATTCTTTAAGCAGGCTGTCTATGGGTAGTACCGCCCATATTGAAGAAGAAAGGAGAGAGTTAGCAAAAGATATGCACAGATTGGCACGCCTGGGAGTCAGACTTATAGATTCCACAGAAGGAGGAATAGAAGTGATGAGCAGGGCCGAGTCATCATTAGTATCAGAAGTGAAAGAGAAACAAGACCAAGATCCCATTTTGCTTGAGTTAAAGGCAAATGTTCAAAAGCAAAGAGTATTAGCTTTTGAACACGGGGGAGATGGTGTTTTGGGATATCAAGGTAGATTGTGTGTACCTATGGTAGATGGACTCCAAGAAAGAATTATGGAGGAAGCTCATAGCTCCAGATATTCCATTCATCCGGGTTCCACAAATATGTATCGTGATTTGAGAGAATTTTATTGGTGGAATGGCATGAAGAAAGGTATTGCCGAATTTGTTGCTAAGTGTCCAAATTGCCAGCAAGTGAAAGTTGAACACCAAAGGCCCGTTGGTTTGGTTCAGAGGATAGAACTTCCGGAATGGAAGTGGGAGATGATCAATATGGATTTCATCACAGGGTTGCCAAGGTCTCGCAGACAGCATGATTCTATTTGGGTGATTGTCGACAGAATGACAAAGTCAACTCATTTTCTACCGGTAAAGACTACCCTTTCAGCAGAAGACTATGCCAAGTTATATATTCAAGAGATAGTGAGACTTCATGGAGTCCCAGCCTCTATTATTTCAGATAGAGGTGCACAGTTTACTGCACAGTTTTGAAAATCTTTTCAAAAAGGCTTGGGTTCGAAGGTGAACTTAAGTACTGCCTTTCATCCTCAGACCGATGGGCAAGCCGAGCGCACTATTCAGACTTTAGAAGATATTTTGAGGGCTTGTGTGATCGATTTCAAAGGTAATTGGGATGATCACCTACCTCTCATTGAGTTTGCCTACAACAACAGTTATCACTTTAGCATCCAGATGGCTCCATATGAAGCTCTTTATGGGAGGAGATGTAGATCTCCCATTAGATGGTTTGAAGTTGGCGAAGCAGGATTGATAGGACCAGATTTAATTCACCAAGCTATGGAGAAGGTGAAGGTGACTCAAGAGAGGTTGAAAACGGCACAAAGTCTTCAAAAATCCTACACTGATGTTAGGAGAAGGGCGTTAGAGTTTGAAGTGGATGATTGGGTGTATTTGAAGGTTTCACCCATGAAGGGTGTTATGAGGTTTGGTAAGAAGGGGAAACTTAGTCCCCGGTATATTGGACCTTACCGCATAGCCAAGAGGATTGGCAATGTTGCTTATGAGTTGGAGCTACCACAAGAACTAGCAGCGGTTCATCCGGTATTTCATATCTCTATGTTGAAGAAGTGCATAGGCGATCCTTCATTGATCCTGCTAACTGAAAGTATTAGGATCAAGGATAACTTATCTTATGAGGAGATTCCTGTTTAGATTTTAGATCGCCAAGTTCGTAGGCTGAGAACGAAAGATGTAGTATCAGTCAAGGTCCTTTGGAGGAACCACTTTGTTAAGGAAGCTACTTGGGAAGCCGGAGAGGACATGAAGAAGAGATATCCACATCTCTTTGAATTCGGGGGAAATGCAGATTAAGGTTCTAATTTCCTTCTTAGTGCTCTTTTAATTATAATGAGCATGTTGTTGTTGTGTTTGTTTGGTTGCTTGTAGGGTGGTTGAATTGATGTTACACCCTTAGCCTAGTAAGAGTAACCTCATTCGAGGACGAATGTTCCCAAGGGGGAGATATTGTAACATCCGACAATTTGAAATAACTATGAAGAGGCTTAGAATTGGAATTAATCATTTTTGGAAGGAATTCAAATATCTGGAAAATTTGGCTATGGGAAAAAGTGAGATTTTGGGCCAACTTTGAGCAGTCATAACTCCTAGCTCAGGATGAGTTAGGTGTGGTTCCAGTTATGGTTGTGAAGCTCGTGGAATCATCTTTCCAACGCCACCAAGTTTGCTCAATTCCGAGTTTGTATGAGTGAGTTATGCCCTTTGGAAGTTGGGCAGTTGGCAGGGAAGTCAGTCCGAAAATTTTAAGGGTAATTTGGTCTTTTCCCTAACCAATTCTTTTGGTTATATTGTTGTGTTAGACTGATTTTTAGATCAGTTTTTCCCATTTTAAAGAGTGAGAGTGAGGGTTTGTGAGTGAAGAGGAGAAGAAGAGGAGAAAGAGAAGAACAAGCAAGGTTTCGTCAAAGATCGTCGTGGATATCGTCGGGGGTGATCCCTATTAAAGTATGTGAGTCATACTGTTGGGTTGGTTCTTTCCCCCACACGCCAAACTCGTTTTATTTCCTAGAAAAGATTGGTTGTGTTGTTGAAGTTGTTGGTTGTGTTGTTGATTGTGTTGTTGAAGTTCCTTGTTGATTTGGGACATGTTTCCGGTTGTGTTGTTGAATTGAAATCTATTGTATGTTAAGGGGTTTATGATTCTAAGTGTTTGGGGATGGAAACCTTTGAGGTTGAGAAGGTTTAGAGTTGGAGAAATGAGGGAGAAAAGTCGGATTTTCGGGGAAATGGGCTGGGGCGTCGCGCCTGCCAGCGCGCCCCAAAAGAGCTTCTGAGCTTTCTCCCTTGGGGCACCGCGCCTAGCAGTGCGCCCCAGCAGTCCTTCTGAGCGTTGTGGTCTGGCGCCCCGCGCCTTGCAGGACGCCAAGTTTCCCCATTCATTTCACATTTTCTCATGCATGTTCCTTGGTATTGTACCTATGTTTCATAGTTGTTTCCAACACTCCAAGGTACGTCTAACCATCAAGAACTCATCCATAAATGTGTGATCATATACCTTGAATCCATAATCCAATTCAAGGCGAGTTAGTATCAAGTCAAGTGAAGTTAGAAGTCAAGTCTAGAAGTTAAGAAAAGTCCAAGCAAGTCTTTAAAGCTTTTC
This sequence comes from Solanum acaule, assembly GCA_036250505.1. Classification (NCBI taxonomy): domain Eukaryota; kingdom Viridiplantae; phylum Streptophyta; class Magnoliopsida; order Solanales; family Solanaceae; genus Solanum; species Solanum acaule. Next base: position 14,845 of record JAJOOR010018757.1, read on the forward strand.
AAGAGTCTTTATTGAACGTTTTAACTTCATTTTAAGTTTCAAGTCGAGTAAAGAGTATAGAGTTCAAGCTAAGTAAAGAGTCTCAAGTTTTAAGTTAAGTCAAGAGTTTAAAGTTGAGTTCATTTCTCAAAAGCTATTAGGGAACTAAGTATTCCCAAAGTAGTTTATAAATGATTTTTTACATTTGAGTAAGAGGGGAACCATGTTTTCCAAAAGAGCCTTTGGGCTAAGTTTTGAGTAATTATCTCAACTAAAGAAAGATGTGTTTAAAGCACTTTGAGCCAAAGTATTTTTAAGAGTAGTATTGAGCACCGAATTGGGGACACGAGTTCATATTAACTCAACTCTCCATAAGAACCATGCGCCAACATGGGACTTGACGGATCATTCTTTTTAGATGATCACGTAAGATTAAGCTAGTGGATCCCCTAAGTTAAAGTAAGGTCTTATATCACGGCAAGGTATAGGATGGTCCTTGGGCAACGTGAGGTAAAACGTTGTATCACCACTAGGGCTCATAGTGGTGGTTGTCGGTTAAAGAATCTCCCACAAAAGTTATATTACTTTTATATAAGTAAAGTTGAGTTTGTTATTGTTTTAT
>JAJOOR010018758.1:0-18350 GCA_036250505.1 Solanum acaule
TAGGGATTATATTTTGACAAATATATGTATGAAAGTATCACAACAACAAACATTTTCCAAGTCGAAAGCCTCAATTAGAGAATTGCTCAAACAAAAGGGTATAGGTGGAAAGAAATCAAAAACAAAACATGTCGATAAATTAAGTGACATCCAATGAAATTCAAGAGGAAACGAAAGTAACAAAACAAAAGCAATGACATATTAACAGTGAAATAATAGCAGTGATCATATACATACCTAGAAAAAATGTATATGAGAAGAAGACAAATAGAACAATAAAAAGAAAACAACTTATTGTGGACCTTTATAGAGAGCAATTAAGAATATAATAAATTGTGAGGAAAAATTAATGGTTAGGAAAAGGAAAAGTTAGTACAATGTACATTACCTTTAAAGATGCAGTTATATGAATTGAACAAACAACTTTTAGCTATAGAGGTATTACATTTAACATGAATAGTAAAAAAAATATTATTTGGAAATTAGAAAGGGCAGAACTTTTACATCAAAAAGGAAAAAAAAACAAAAATTGAGGAAAAAGATTAATAAGGATGCTTGTTTAAGATTGTAGTAAATAAATTATGTGGGCATATTGAGGGAAAACTGAATATGCAGCATTAAATGAGACTGTTGAACTTCTAAAAAATTAAACGCACAAAAAAACAGTACTGAACTTTCATTCACTCACCATTTATGTGATTTTAATATCATTATTTAATCAAATATTTCAATCTTTAGGTAATTAGAATATTATTATTTAATTAGATATTTTATAATATTTTAAATTAGGATAAGGGTAAAATCGTATTTCAACTTTTAAGTTTGTGACTTCCCACTTTTAGTATAATATATGATATGATGGTATGATATATAATATTTTTAAATGAGTTTCTACTTAAAAGAATTAGAAAAGAAGGTTATATGCAATTACATTTCTTCATTTCCTCTATGTGGGTCATCCGGAGGTTTGAAAAAAAAAATTCATTAGGGGTTCATTTTATCATAGTTTCATAAGTAAATTTGGAGATTTGAAACTTTTAATTAGAATTTTCACACATTTTCTATTAAAACAAAGAAATTTAATATACATACATTGAAATAAAAAAGTAGCAAAATCGATAGGTTGAAAAGTAACTTTAAGTTTAAGTAAAAATTAATTAAAAAAATTTTTGACTATGTGCATGTGTTCAGTAAAATCTCGACCCATTCATTATAAAACTATTATTTCAATTGATATAACTTATCATGTATTTTTGAAAGCAAACTAAATTAGAGATTTTTTTTCAGATGTTGTGTTTAGTGGAAAAAAAAATTATTGACGGTATTGATAGTAAAGTTGTTAGGTAGAACAAGTTGGATATCAATTCTACTTATTGAAAAAATTTGTTCATTGCCTTAAAAAAATTTGAACACCCTTCATAAAAAGTCTAGCTCCGCCACTGAAATATCGTAAGACATACCGATGAGTTGTTTGCTTTCCCTTTCTCTCTCTCCTTCAATTTCTTTTCCTCTGTCCATATAGATAGTTTTCACTACTCAAGGTTTTCCTTCCCTTCCTTTAAAGTTCTCAAGATCTGATCATGTATAAAAAGAAGTAGAAAAAAGATTACACACTAATGGAAAACATAATAAATAAGGAAACTTAAACATAATCATACTTTAAAGTTGAGTAAACCAAGATTAAACCACTCAATAGATAGAAGTAATTGGCTAACGACGAACTTGTAAGACCATTCAATAGAAAGTCTAGTTCTTATTTAGAATTCTCATTTATGAAGTTCAAACGAGAGGTTTGATGCAATTCAAATTGATAAGCAGCATAAGAAATGTCCAAGAATCAAATAGAGTTATAGAGGTGTTTGGTAATTTGGTCAATTTTTTTTAATTATTTTTATTATCAAATAGACAAACCAATCATTTTCACATACAATTTATGGACCAATTGCTGTATGGTCCAAAGGAATAAAATTACCTATTAAATGTTGTTAAATAAGAATTTGGACAAAAATATGTTCAATTAGGTACGCAGATTAGAATAATTGGACCTTAATATATAGTAAATTAGTAATTGATAATTCCATGGGATGCAGCCATACCCCACCTTTTGTTATTTTACTAATTGTTATTATAAAAAAAAAAAAGGAAAATTGTATGAAATAGCAAATTATTAATTTAAATTAAATGTTATAGTCATAGTTTATTTTAATGGTAATTCGCAGCAAACATCCCATTTTTTTGTCACCTGATTCGGTATACAATTAGCCATTTTCGGTATACAATTAGCCATTTTATACATTTCGGTATAAAATGTATAAAATACGTTTGTATTTGTATAAAGCGAGAGAAAAGTGTATATACAAATACAAATTAATACATATATTTTCGTCCTATACATTATAATTATACAAATACAAATCTTATTGTACAAATTACAATGTATAAATGAATTTATACAAAACTGAATAATTTGTATAAAATTGGATGTTTCTAGCGAATTATACAAATTAAAAGTTTCATAGCAAACATAAAATTTGCCATTGAGCGCAATTATGCAAATTATAATTATAACATACAAATATGATTTTTATGTTTGTTATATGTAAAAGTTGCTCAAAAAAAAATCATAAATAAATGAGAATAATTTCAAGATGAGATGAAAGGGAAATCATTATTGACAATTCATCACTATTCTTGTAACAACTCGACCTCTTTTAAATAGATGTGTTTAAAAATAAAAAGAGATTAACTTGTTAGTATGGTTAGGTGGAAAGATATTAATCCAAATACAAGGGGAAAAAAGGTGTGTTTGGGCTAGTGTAATTTCTGTAAATTGCAGTTCTGATCCCGGAAGAACATCAGATAGTAGATTTGTTTGAAACAAATTTTAAAGTGATCTAAAATAAATTAAAATAAGAAAATAAATATCTGAAAAAGATAATTTTATTGATAAAACGATGTGAGTACAAATTAATCTTTTTGTTCATTTGATTCTTTTCTTTGAATTTTCTCCGTGATTCAAGGGCTTTCAATAGCATATTTCTCTAATATTATAGGGTAATTTGGACCTCCGTGAGATTTATTTGATCTCCATGTAAGGTGGATTTCGTGGATCTTCTTGAAGTATTTGATTTGTCAAGAAGAATTTGGTCATATCTTGATCTCTTATAAATATTCCAAGAGTTTATGGTATATTCGAGACACTAACTGAAATTGCACTTGTCTTGTAGAGTCCCGTGAAATTTCAATGTATAGTATCTATAGCAAATAAGTGTACAAAATATTGGAACTTGTTTGAATGGGGGAATGTGAATTCCAAATTCATTAAATCGACTATATTTGAATCCTTGCACTTTTTAGTAACCAGTTAAATCACAAGTCTCTGTATGTATCATATCCAACTCTCGAGTCAGTACGATCGCGTATATTTCTGTGCGCATTTGAGAGCAACAATGGATCATATGATACATTCTAGTAATAAAGAACACACAAATATCAGTTCATTACAAAAGTGCACTTTCAATGTTCATTCCTGATTGATATACCTACATATTTTGGAAAATAATCCAGCAAATATCTATATCATAACATGTTATGGCATTACTAATCAAATTTTTAACAGAGGTTCCCATATATGTAAAGATATTCCTTTGCTGAATGTAGACATATGACATTTCACAAATAGCTTTTGATGTAGGTGTTGTCGAAGTACATCGAGTTAAACGTCAACAAGGGAAGATGAAGAACACAATTGCATCGACAGATATATGATATGTAATGACCCGGTTGGTCATTTTTTAAATTTTTCATTAAATTATCATTTTGCCCCTCCCGATATTGACCCCGAGTTATTTCTGATTGAGTTTTGAAAGTTGGTTTTAAAATTGGAGTAAAAAGTTGTGAATTTTGTAAGTTTTGATTTTGAAAGGCCTTAGTTGCTTAAAAATGGTTTTTATTGTCTTTTGAAGTTTCGAGTGTCGGAATGGAATTCCGTCAATTTCATCAATCCCGAAATGTGAAAATTGTTTGAGAGAGTTGTCAGTTTCAGATTCGGAGTTTTTTTGGAGATTTGAGGTCCTAAGTTGAAAATTTGTGAAACTTTAGCCTTTGAATCGACTTTGGTCAACATTCAAGGTTTGGATGTTCGGATTTGAAGAGTTCCATTGATTTCAAGGGATGATTTTAGGCCTTAGTGACGTCTTGATTGAATTTGTAGAGGTCCCGGGCTTGATTTGACCTTTTAGGCATTATGTTCATTTCTTGTGATTTTCACAAATTTTGGGAAAGAACCTCAGATTCGTGTTTCGTTCCATTGTGTCCGGAGCATCAAGTATGATCGATTTGAATACATGATTTTTATGTACGGGGTTCCGAATGAGTTCCGAGGGTCCATTCGATGAGTTGAAAGTTGACTTAATTTTTTGGTGTCTGCTAACCTCGCTTTTGCGAAGGTCAGTCCGATTAAGCGACTTTCGCGGAAGCGAAGGAGGCTGCGCTTTTGTGAAGAGGTCTCACTTAAGCGGGGTTTGCTTAAGCGAACCGGAGGTTGCTTTTGTGACATTCTCTTAAGCAAACTTGTGTCCGTTTTTGTGACGTCAGAGACCCTTTTTGACCTGAAATTTCAGGGTTTTACCCATCTTTTCCCATTTTGAGTTTTTGAAAATCTTTGGAGGCGATTTTTGAGAGGCTTTTCATGGTGAATCAATTGGGTAAGCCTTTGAAGCTCTAAAACTTCGTTTCACATTAATCATTTGTGGATTTTTAACATCAAAACTTGTGATTTTGATTGGCAAATGGCAAGGCTTTTCAAAAACTTGAGTTCTAAACTAAAATGGTGATTGTGAACTGATTTTAACTCCTTTTTCGAAATGATTTTCACCAATGAGTTCCAAATGTCTTGGATAATATTTTCAAAGAAAGATTTTTGGATTCAAACCACATTTTCAGAATTGAATTTTTTGAGCTGATTGACCCATGTTTTCAAAATGTAAGAATTGAGAGTTGTTATTTCTGGAATCTCATTGTGGTTACTTGATTGAAATAGATTGTGGGGCATTCGATATTATTCGGAAGGGGAAAACTCATGTCTTGGATTGACTATTTGATTGAATTGAGGCAAGTAATTTCCTAAACTTTGTAAATCTAGTTGATCCGTGTATTTTCCCTTTGTTATGTGTGTTGGGGAGTAATGATATTGAGGTGAAGGGTTCATTATTTCACTTGTTTAATCTTAATGAATAAAGAAAAGGTCAAGAAAAGGTAATGTTTGGATTGATGAAATGCTTGCTAGTCATTATTGTGGCCTTGAATTACTTGAATTATTGTCTCTTCCTTGTGGTGTAAAATTGCTTATTTGCATTGATTTTTTTACGCCATGGAGAGACATGTAATGGTTATTGATGTTGAGGTCATTTCTGAGTGTGATGATGGTGAGGTCATTTTCGACAAGCATTATGATGCCGAGGTCATTTCCAACAAGTATTATGATGTCAAGATCATTTCCAGCAAGTGTTATGATGTCGGGGTCATTTCCGACAAGTTTTATGAAGCCGAGGTCATTTTTGGCAAGTGTTATTGATGCCGAGGTAATTTTCAACAAGTGTTATTGATGCTGAGGTCATTTTCAGCAAGTGTTATAGATGTTGAGGTCATTTTCAGCGAGTTCAAGAGTTATTGGGGGCTCCCATGAGTTCTGATTGACACTATGCATGATAAACCCTAAAATTTGATGTTCATTATACTTGATTAATGTGCTTTGATGAACTTGATAGTTGTGATTGATTTACTTGACACTTGTGATAGTCATAATTGATACTTGATGATTGTTGAACTGTAATTATGATTGTGAACTGTTAGATTGGGCTAATTTCTATGCAGGTTGTAGTTTGAGGAGGTTTGAGGAGGTTTGATAGGGATGAAAAGAGTACTCGTTTCTAGTTAGTTCTACTTTGTTTATCAGGTTACATGTTGAGTAGCATGTTGTTTGGTACTCTCTCCTTGCTTCTACACTTGTGTAGGTTCCGAGCTCGATTATGTGTGATTACCCTTATTCTTCTATACCCGAGCCTCATTGAAGAACTTTGAGAGGTAGTTGTTTGTCATCCCGGTGGACCCTCTTTTCCTTTATATTATGGTTTGTTCTATTTGAGAAACAAGGACTCAAAGAGTTTCAAAAGAGTCTGGCAGAGTATTAAGAAACCAGAGTCCATGTATTTCTTCATCAAACTTTACACCCATTCCGAACAACTGGTCAAGAACACCCTGAAAATCATTTATATGAGTGCTCTCTTTATACCTGATGTTCATCAATTGTTTCAAAAGAAACAAATTATTGTTGCCAGTCTTCGAAGCATAAAGTGTCTCGAGCTTGTCCCATAAACTATTGGCATGTGTCTCATTCACAATGTAATTTCTAACATCATCTTCAACTCATTTTCTGATATAGCCTCAAATCTGCAAGTGCTCAAATTCTCATTCTTTATCCGTCATGGACCGAGGTTTATTAGAAGTAAACACATGTAAATACATCTTCTTGACAAATAGAAGATCTGTCATCTTGTCTTTCCAAGTATGATAGATACTACTAGTCAAACAAACTATCTTTCTCATATTTGACTCCATCCAACAACAATCAAATGCTCTGATATCACTTTGTTGGGAAAGACAAGCACAAATATATGTGCATGATAAGGCAATAGCGGAAGAAAACCCAACTCCAAACTTCCTTCTATTTGAACAAAGAGAAGACAAACTAATGCAAGAACAATACTGTTTGGGGCAGCAAACAAATCAATCAAAGAAACAAGACAATAAAATCACTACACGAGACACCAACTTTAACGTGAAAAACCTCTTCGGGGTGAAGAGTAAAAATCACAAGGCCAAAGCTCCACTAAAATAAACAAGAGTTACAAATGTGTTCTCCAAAATGGACACCAACAAAGTGTCAAACAATGAGCAACACAACTATAAGATAGCACCAAAAAACTAGAGAAGTAAAATGAGTAAAATCATCAAAATGCAGCTACTATTCACGAGTTAAAATCTCGAGCTATAGAACTCCAAATCCACCTCTCTCAATTCCCAATCAAATATTAAGTTGAAAAGAATAAGTTGTCCAAAAATCAGCTCAATCTGACAAGGAGTGAAGCGGAAATCGCGATTTGAAATTGACGGCTAGGGCTTGTGCAAAAATTTGCACTATCTCACTTGCATGTCTCTCTATATGCCTGCTAATCAGTCTCTTGTGAAACATGAAAATAAGACCTAAAAGAAAGTCTTACATATGCACCATAATATTGAGCTTATGGACAAAAGCGAGCTAGTCCAAAATGGACTTTTATTTATCCACATAGGAAGAGAAAAAGACTCAAAACCTAAAAAAAACAGTAAAACACACAAAAACAAATAAATGAACACAAGAATCACTACATTGTAAGAAGTATTTTTTTCACATGCAGAGGAACTTGTGTTATCAAGAGAGGATAGGAAAGTCATTTCTCCAAAATGGTGGTGTCATAGAGAAAGCAATAAATAAGGAAGAAGCGTAATAGAATCCACAAGAAGTTGATTTTGATAGTTGTGATGAATGTGCATTAGTGGAATTTGAAAGTGAGAAGGAAGGAAACTGTAATGACCCTCCAGGTTATTTCTGTGTCTTGCCTTTTGTATGTCGTTTAGAGCGTTCCTGTAGCGACCCCAAGTCATTTATGACTTGCTGGGACTGACAGTTCGGTCACCTGGTCGTTAGTTTGGTCTTGGTGCGAGTTTTTGTGTTTCAGCTTATAAACCTTGAACGATCATTTTCGATCAAAAATTCAAGAAGACAACCTCAGAATAGAATTATGACAGTTCCATCAGCTCCGAAGTGGCCAAATTAGGCTAGTAGTATAGTTGGCACGAGTATCGAGGTCTTCGATGTGAGTTTGGATCATTAGGCGTTTTAGCCTTTGAAATTTGGCATAAGGTTGACTTTGGTCAACATTCATGGAAAACGCGCTTAGATGAAAATTTCGTCAGCGCGGTTAGCTCCGGAATGTCAAGTTTGGTCTAGATTAACCCTTCTTTTGTGTCTGGAGGTTTTAGATATCTTTCCAAGCCCTTTTGTGGGTTTGACTTAAAAGGGCTTTTGGAAGTGGGACCCACTTTTTATTGAGATGACCTTTGATGGAAATTTTGATTGCGCCGTTGAGTCCGGAATATCGAATTTGGTATGGATGCATATCTCGTTTGCGTGCACGGGGTTCCGAACGAGGTCGGAGCACCCCGTCAGAGTTTTTAGCTTTTGGAAAATTGCAGAAATATTTGCTATTTATTGCAGAGAAACCAGCAACATTTCCAAACTTCAAACTCTCATAACTCTCTCATCTCTCAACCGATTTGGGCGATTCAAAAAGCAAAGTTGTGAGATTTTTCGTGGACAACGCGTTGGTGAGCTTGGATAGTGATTTGGGGTCCCCGTTTGAGGTAATTTTCATAAAATACCTGCTGCCACACCCTTTTTGTGAACTTGATTTTGGGAATTTTTGAGACTTGATATTTCAGTCATTTTAGATCCGATTTTGGTGATTCTTGGGGCTATCTTGAGTGGTTTTTCGAGGAGAACGTCGTGGTGTTGTAACATTTCACTGTAGACCTCCAGTTTCTGGTAAATACACTGATTCAACTGTTGTCCCACTTCTAATTTTTGAGAAAATTTGGGTTTTAGTTGCATGTTGATATTGTGTTGTTCCCGAACCCCGAATTGTGTCCCATTTTGGGACATGAGCTGGGGGAACTGGCTAGGAACCACTTTTGGGGTTAATTCCGGAATTTCCAGCGCGGGTCCCACGATTCCCATTTTGACTCCAAAATTGACTCATCTTCGTTTATTGTGATTTGGGTGTCTAAACGACCGTATTAACGTTGTGACTCTATTTTTGATAGCGGGGCAGCGTTTCGAGACCGTTCGGAAAGGGAAAGCTCCGAAGAAGTGATTTTGGAGCACGTGTGATCGGCCTACAGGTAGGCTACGGTTTCCCTCTCCTAGATTAAGCTTGAGAATGTGGATGCATGCTGATTAGTTGGGATTTGGGTTGGGTTGTTATTGAATCATGCATAGGTGTTTTGAAATCATGTTTTCGGTCTATTTCGGGAATTATCGGGTAACTGTGAGCATGCTTTGTGTTATTAATTGTCCCTCTTTTAACTATGTGGAGTACTTGTATGCTCGATGACTATTTGTTGAAGCATTTGGGCCTTAGTTTAGGTTTGACTAGGGCTTGCCTTAGAAATACATAATTCTGATTCATTAGGCCTTAGTTTTGCCCCGACGCCGCTCGGCCGACTTAGATCCCTGTAGACTGGTGTAGCAGACTTGAGTCTGATAGATTGGGCCTTAGCTAGGCGATACACTTGCTCCAACTTTAGTTATCCTTATTTTTCCCGATGTTACGGCTTCACGAGTTACGTCGGTGACACTAATTCTACTTCGCGATTTGAATTTGATTTTCGATTTGGTTCCAAGGACTTACATTGATTGGCTAAGTATTGACGGCATTCCACGAACATTTATGAATGTGGATTGATTAGGACTCTTTCAACAGCTACAATGGCACCTTTATAAAGCATCCGGTTTAAGGTCCGGCCTCTATTGCCCAGATACTTATATAGAGCATCCGGTTTAAGGTTCGGCCTCTATTGCCCAAATACTTATATAGAGCATCCGGTTAGAGTTCCGGCCTCTATTGCCCAAATACTTATATAGAGCATCCGGTTAGAGTTCCGACCTCTTATACTTGTTACTTGTGATTGGTTACTTGGGTACTTCTTATGAGCATTCGGTTCGAGGTCCGGCCTCTGTACTGTCAAATTCTACTAATTAGGGTTGAGGTTCTGGTTCGATGTTCTTCGTTCTTGGGTTCTCATATGCAATTTTCTTTAGTTATAGTTATTTTGTGTACTCGTCGGGCTTATGGGGGTCCGTTCGGGTTTTTATTTAACTTGCGCACAAGTGTACCTTCTGGGCTTATGGGGGCCCAGTTAGGTGTAGTTAGCTTATAGATTACTTTAGTTAGTTCTTTGTACACTCGTGTGCATTCCTTTGTTGGTTAGATTTTAATTTTTTACTTCGGTTTGTGTTATTCCTTCTTTTTCATACTGCCTTTACTTTTTAAGTTCAGTCGGCCTATGATGCCTACTGGGTACCTATTGTTTTGGTACTCATGCTACGCTCTGCATCTGTTTCGTGATGCAAGTCCGGGCACTAGTAGCCAGCGTTGATTGAGCTTGGAGCAGACTGATCCGGAGACGGGAGTGAGCACACGACGTTTTGTACTATTTCAGTTTCCATCTGTATAGATAGACTTATCTTTTTCCTTTCGAGACAGTCCAATCTCTGTTGTCCACTTTTGGGACTTGTACTCATTTTGTTAGTAGCTCTGTACTAGTGACTTCCAGGTTCTGGGAGGGATCTTTATTTGTATTTATGTTTTTGGTTTGCTTCCGTCTATTTATATTGTTATTTGCCTACTCTTGTTTAGTTTCTACCCTCAGACCCATTACTTGTTATTTCGGGTTACGGGTTGGCTTACCTACTGGTGGGTTATAGTAGGTGCCATCATGACTTGAGAAATCGGGTCGTGACAGAAACTCAGTGAAGGACCCAAATGATAATAGACAAACTTACAACACTAAAGACATACAATAGAAATAAAATATGACTATCTAATTAATTAAGCTTCTAGTTTCAGGCCTCAATCAAACCTTACTCAATTGTTATATTTCATTCCCCTTCAAAGAACTTTGTCCTCAATGTTCGTAATTTTAGAGTTCCTTGAACTTGTGTTGATGTATAATGATATTTATACAGAGTCATATTTTTCTTCAGCACAATCGGAATTTATGGGTGTTGTAAAACTGACCAAGTAATTCCTTCAGTGCAATATTGTTGATTCACTTTAGTGCAATGTTGTTGATTCACTTTAGTGAAATCGCGCTGATCATATGATTTCCTTCAGCTCAATCACGCTTACACCTGATACGAAGAACAACTATTCATGTTTATAAAATGGCAATACCTCTCTCATACGAAGATTCTTATTGCTATAGTTCTTAATCACAATACGAATCTAATGAATGAATCAAAATATAATATAGATCTAATTTTCTTCCTGATACCATTTATGCTCAATAACATCAAATCTTCAAATTCGAGATCCTCCGAACAAAAACCAATAGTGCAAATTGATCACAAAATACATTTCAGACCTCTTGGAGTCATCAAATCACCATTTTGAGGCCGTCTTGACTATATGTTGATCGTGGTCAAGTACAAACTTAAAGAAAAGCAAAAATTTCATCCAAGAGTCTAAATCACTTTCGAGTACCTCAGGACCATTGCAAGCAGGAGCGAATTTAGGTATAGATAAGGAGTGTCACGGGACACGACTTCGTCGAAATTTTTATGGAATATACCAATATAAAAAAGTAATTTAAAAGGTAAAACAATTAAAAAGGACAGCCCTTATATCAGAATTCTCCTATCTCATGTGGCAGAGGTGCCACACTTGATGTCTTGTCCCGAGTTCGATCCCAAACAGGCTACTTCTTTTCACTTTATGGACTCACTCTTATTCATTCAAAATCTAACTTACTCTTCTTTATATTTTTTAAGAGTTAAAATAACTCAAAATCTGTGAGTCCTTTATCCATTATAATTATAGTTAAATAAATATAGTATTGACTCCGTAAATCCTTATACTTGTGTATTTGTGACTTGTGACTTTCTTCAATTTTCTTTATGTTCTTGTTCATCAATCATCATTATTTGGCATCTCAAATCTCTCCACATCATGTAAGCATTTTTTGCTATTCTATTTTAAATTATTAGTGTTTGCTATTCTATTTTAAATTATTAGGTGCTTAAATTTTATTTTTATTTGTTCATAATAATAATTTTTTATTGGCTTGTTTCAATAAAATAATTTAGAATTCATTAAATTGATTACAATTGTCCGCAATCCTATATTATTTGATCATCAAGTACTAATTGTGCAGATTACATCATATTAGTCTAAACTTAATGGAGAGTCTAAACTTAATGCAGATGTATTATTCTAAAAAAAGTCATAAACGTTCAAAGTCAATCTTAACAACTCAACTGACTTGGAAGAACAAGCTAATGAGTCAAAAAATTATCGACGAAGTGAAGGAATTGATTTATGTTCATTGTCGATTGATGTTAATTTTTTAAAAGATGTTAATCATATTTATTTGCATTCCAATCGGTTGAATAATGTTGTATAAAATTTTATTTAATAATATGAAGATGTGAGTGGTTTAATTTAAAATTTTGAAATATTATCTAATTTAAAGAGTAAGCAATTTTTAATCAAAATTTTACATTTTAAGAAAAATATTTTTTCATAAAGTTCACTATTAAATGGAGTCCGGAGCCTAAAGGGCAAAAAAAATTGACAAAAATTCCAAAAGGGCATATCAAATTTTTTTTTAACCAAAGGGGCAAAATCGCTAGTGGGGTAACAATTTTGTTTTAACGCCGTTACTCCGTTAAACAATCAAAATCGCTGACCTACCAACGATTTTGTCCAAAAAACATTTCCATTTTTTAAAAGAACATTGCTGCCCGTGCAGAGTTTTTGGGGAATTTTTTTTTAAAAAAAAAAATCGCTGTTATGGCAGCGTTTTTATAAAAAAATATATTTTTAAATTAAAATTATATTGAAAATCGCTCCACAGATAGCGATTTTAGTAAAAAAAAAAAAAAAAGCCTTGAATTTAGTGAATTTTTTTTTGGTGAAATTATTATTTTTCTTAAATGGCTGCTTGTCAGTGACATGTGATGTTTGAACAATTAAAAAAAAAAAACCTTTCACCAAAATCGTTGCCTTTAAAAAAAAAAAAATTACTAAAATCGCTACCTGCGAGCGATTTTTAATATAATTTTAATTTTAAAAATATTTTTTATATAAAAACGCTGTCATAGCAGCGATTTTATTTATTTTTTTTAAAAAAAATCCCAAAAACGCTGCACAGGCAGCGATGTTCTTTTAAAAAATGGAAAAAAAATTGGACAAAATCGCTGGTAGGTCAGTGATTTTGATTGTTTAACGGAGTAATGGCGTCAAAACAAAATCGCTACCCCACCAGCAATTTTGCCCCTTTGGTTAAACCAAAATTTGATGTGCCCTTATGGATTTTTTGTCAAAATTTTTTGCCCTTTAGGCTCCGGACTCCTGTTAAATGGGTCCTCAAATTTTTGGAGGCCTAAAGTAAAAGTTTCATTGATTTTCTTTTTGAGTCATTCTTATCCTTTAAATGATGACACCACTTAGAAAAAATCCTACGTACACCACTGCTTGCAAGTCATCCAACCAAGTCACAAACCACCCTTCAGATCTAGTGGAATTATCAAAACTAAAAATCAACCCCGTTAACTCCAAATATTGATTTCGATCAAACTCTATAACTTTCAAACCTCAAAAATTCTCCCAAAACGCATATGATGATCACATCAGGAATTGTGCCATTCATTTTGCAAGTCACAAATTGCAGATGTTATAGGACGAGTCAAACAAGATAAAAATGATGGTTATCACAAAATTAAACGATTGTGAGGATCGTTACTGTCGCTTATTCTCAATCATTTATGGCCTACCACCATCAAGTTCTCTATGATATTTCTTCCCCAAAATTCTGGATTGCATTTATTTTCGTGCCTACCATAGCAATACTACCATAACTCATACGGTTTCAATTCTCAATAGTCAACGTTATCACACTTGGTCAAACTTTTTATTAGGACTCTTTTTTTGCCTCATGTCTTTTTTTTATCGGCACATATTATTTTTTTGCAAGTCATTTTTCATTTAGAAATGTGTATTGCATAACCATTTCCTTTTTATTTTGTGCTAAGTGAGCACATATTACATCCTCAGGGAAACGGTATAGATTCTTCTGAACTTGTTTCAAAAAGTTAGATACATGTTTAAACTATCATGCTATCTATTACACATCTTTACTACTCAAAAGTGAATTCATTTCCACCCTGAGACCTAAAACACCATTCTCACATTATGTGGTGTATTACATTCGTTGCCACATCAACGTCATGTCAGAAATTATAATTTTTACATTCTTTTTATTTTCTTTTCTTTATTAATTATTTTTTCTTTTATTAACTATACTAGTATATGTACCTGCGCGTTGCGCGGATAATATTAAAGAAAGTAATTATGTTATACATCATGTGTTCAAATTTTTTAATGTAAATTAGTATATCAATGAGTGAAACCTATTAACGTAGGAGTTATTATGAGATGATTTGCAAAGCAAGTTTTTCTGTACTTCTTGACACATCTTGAATGCTTATAATTTATTAAAAAAGATCAAATATGATACAAATTTATCATAAAATTCTCAAGTTGCAAAGAATATACATCAACTTTAAAATCTAAAATTAATATTATAAAAATATTACATAAAAAAATTTAAGCATGATATGAATTTAATTAAAAACATAGCATTTAAAAAATATTAAATTAAAAAAATTATATAATGAAAATAATAATAAAATATTAGTTGATCATTTTCTCAGCCTATTTATCACTCCACTTAAATAATCTTAGTCATGCATTTTTTTTAAACAAAATTAAAACTAATAAATACGCTCAATCGATTTAGTAATTTAAAGTAAAATTTGAAATAATAAGTAGGCACTTGACTACTCAAAATCCACAACAACTAACATTATCTCTTTTATTTTAATTTTATATTTTAATTTAATTTTTTTAATTCAATGATAAATTATTTTTTGTGTGTAGTAAGTGATAGTTAAATTGTAGTGTTAAAACTTATTTTAAGACTAATAATTATAATTAATTATTAGTAGGTTGAGGAAATACTCAAATTGAAAGTCAAGTAGTCTATTGATTTAGTTGCCTATAATTATTTCCTCTTAATATAATATATGCTATAAAAGGGGGGGCATGAACGTGTTTGCTATAAAGGAGGAGCAAAATTGAGCAAATATTTAGGATCAATCTGACAATAAAATAATTTATTTCAATCAAAATTTTGGTTATATTGTGCATGCTTGACGGTATTTTGAATTATTATAAATCAGTTTTTTAAGTTATTTTTTTGTTTTAGATTTTTTTCTGAAAAACATTTGATGGATAATTACTTTATATAGGAAAAATTGATTGAAATTTAGCTTTATCTAGTATAGAGTTAGTTTACAATTCAAATTTTAAAAAATCAATGGTAACTTCCCATTCAAATTCAAAATTCAAAAAATTAATTATATTTTGTAAAATTTATCGTTATCAGTAAGCTAATTTTAATAAGCTTTATCTTTCAATTGTTTTTTATATTTTTATATTTAGAGAAATAAAAATATTTGATAGAAAATTAGTTTATATAGGAAAAAATAAATTGAAATTTGCTTTATCTTAGTATAGAGTTAGTTTTCGATTCAAATTTTAAAAAATCAATTGTAACTTCCCATTCAAATTCAAAATTAAAAAAAGTAATTATATATAATAAAATTAATCTTTATCTGTAAACTAATTTTAATAAACTTTATCTTTCAATTTTTTGTATATATTTTTATATGTAGAGAATAAAATAAAATTTTTGATGAAAAATTAGTTTATATAGGAAAAAATAGATTGAAATTTGTCTTTATCTAGTATGGAGTTAGTTTTCGATTCAAATTTTAAAAGATCATTAGTAACTTCCCATTCAAATTCAAAATTTTAAAAATTAATCATATTTAGTAAAATTTATCTTTATTTGTACACTAATTTTAATAAACTTTATCTTTCAATTTTTTTTTATATTTTTATAGTTGCAATATAAAACTATACTAAAAAATAAGTATTAAAATTGGTTGACGTCAAAATTTGAATTTTTATCTTTGAATTTAAATAAATACTATATAAAGAACATAAAAATTTACCAAAATAATAATAATAATAATTTTTGGGAATTTTTCACATTTTTATTAATAAATAATAATAATAATTTTTTTTATTAATGAAAATAATAAATAATTTATTATTAATTGTTAATATAAAATAAATATGAAAACTTCCCCCCCAAAAAAGAAATAACACACTCTATAACCTATCCTATTATACATGTATAGAGAGAGAGAAGATTTCAATTTTTTTTTGTAAAAATTATTTTTGTGGTGCTGACACATAGGCACTATCACATTTCCTATAATATATTATTATTATTATTATTATTATTATTATTATTATTATTATTATTATTATTATTATTATTATTATTATTATTTATTATTATTATTATTATTATTATTATTATTATTATTGTTATTGTTATTATTATTTAAAAATTTATAGAGAATGATAATTAGTTGTGAAAAGTTAGTTTAAATATTTTATATAAAAAATGATAATTACCCACAAAATAGAGTCCGTACGTATTAAAAATGTATATAACTTAAATATCTAATTGAGGAAATTTGCAAGATGGACAAATAAAATTTAACACCTTTATAATAAAATCTCGTTGCACAACCCACATATCTTAAATTTCATTTGAAATCAATAAAAACAATTATTAATATTGATTTTTTATAAATAAAAAATTGTGAATATTAAATTATTACTAATTATTAATTAATCTAATTATGTATTACTATTTGGATGAATGGCAAATGTTTCCATTATTTACAGTTTTCCGTTCTTTCCCTTTTAATAATTAATAATAATAATAATAATAATTAATAATATTATGCTTTTCCTTTTTACATTTTACTGTAAAAAATAAAAGTATACTCATTATAATAACCAATTATTATTATGATTTTAAAAATAATAACTTTTACGCATTATTAAAAATATTTGTATGAAAATGAAACAGTATTATTATTTTATAATATATAGAAGAGTGAGAAACAAAGACAATGAGTGCCTATACATTTATAAAATTTGAATTATTTTTTTTCTATATTAATAAAATATTAGAAATGTGTTAAGAAAATGAATACCTTTACATATACGAAAGTATATTCAAATGTATGACTTTCATCTCAACTTCGTCAAAAGTATATAAAATTTGGCCTCTCCAACCTCAAATTTTCTTCCTCAATAATTTTCTTCTTTATTGTAATTTGAATATGATTGATATTTCTTTATTCTAAGAAGTCCAACTACATGTTATTAGATTTTATTGCACTCATCAATTATAAACAATATCAAAACAACACATGAATTAGAATCAAACTCTCTAAATTGAAACAAAGTACAATTCAAGTTATGAAATATGAATCAGTTTGTTATTCTTCCTTACTTATGAATTTTTTATCTGCATTTATTTTCTCCCCTTTTTTCTATTTATCTTCTTTTCTATCATTCTTTCTGTAATTCTCTTTTATTTGTTTGTTAACTTGAAAAGAACAATTTTTTAACAAATGTTAGTAAGGATTTATATAAATAAATAAATTGCATGACGATGTAGATCAACTATTAATTTATAATTCAAACTTTCAATTAATATTAAAATCAAATGAATAAAATTAGAATGAAGAAAATGAATTCAAGTTTGGATACAATAAGAAAAAAATATTAATCTATAATACGATCATCACTCATTTGCATATAAATTTCTCCTTCTTCAACTACATATATTCAACACCAAAATTGCTTGATCCCATCTTCATTAAACGATCTTCTTTCTTTAATTTTTTTTTAAAAAAATCAACTGATCATCTTGATGATTTAGAGTTTTCAAAATAAAGTACAGTTATTGTTAATGTAGCAACATAAAACAAAAGAAAAATAGAGGAACTATGCAAACACTTACCTTTCCATGAATGAATGATAAGGATTATTATTGCTTCAACTTTCCTTTATTGAGATGCATTTCTTTTTTCACCAGAAAACTAAAGAAAATACTGACTGAATTATATTGTTAAGTTTACTGAATGATAGGTTGAATTTGTTGGGAATAGGAAGTTAAGCAAATGGGTGAGGAATTTTAGGGATAGTTATTTGTAGTTGAAATTTTATTTTATATTTTTAAAATATATATTTTTTTATAATGAATAGATAATTAGTTAGATTTAGAGATTGTGTAGAAGTGGGGGTGTAACTGTGTATTGAACAGTTTTTAAACCGCAAATTTAAATTTAAATATTAATTAGTAAAAATAATTTTATAAGAAAATACATCAAATTTTCTAATTGGTTACTTAAGTTTTTTATATGTTGAATTTTTTTTTAAAGAGTAGATGTTTATATAATAAAAATTAATTAAAGTTTTAAATTATTCCAGGAATGAAATGGTAACATAAAAATTCTTATAATTTTATGTTTGTAT
>JAJOOR010018759.1:0-16182 GCA_036250505.1 Solanum acaule
AAGCGACGGAAGTGACTGCGTCGCTTTTTCGTCAATTTTGACCAAAAAAGCGACGCAGTCCGTCGCTTTTGGCCGTCGTTTTTTGACAATTTTTTAGTGGTGACTTGAGATCATAATGTGGTATTTGAGTCTAAAGTTTAAATTGACAGTGTATATACGTTTTAAGTTAAGTTAAAGATATTAAGGTCTAGAAATGGAATAAGATATTGAGGTGCTTGATTGACTACACTAAGCTAGTAGGTGATAAGTAGGTGCATCACCTACTAAGACTTTTTTGACCATGTTATTGGGCCAAGTGCACGACCACCTACTTGCATCAATCTGGCCCAAGTTGATTAGAAGAATAAGGGGAAAATGGACAGCCAAGGCCCAATCTTTCCAAGCACACAAGAAATAATTTGAATGGAAAAGTAGGTGCATCACCTACTTAAATGAGTGGCCTAAATTAAATGCACATGTTGGCTGCCATTGAAGTACAAGAAGGGTGGAAAAAGGCCCAATGTTCTCAAGTCCAAAAAGGCCCAAGTGAAAAGTCCAAGTAGGTGGGTCACCTACTTGACAAATTATGGCCCAAAATGAGTGAGAAAGTCGGCCAAAGCAGGTCGCTTTAAAAGGGATAGATATCAGCTTTTTCCAACCATTTTTACTTTGACAAAAAAATCTGATTTCTAGAGCTTTCTCTCTTCTCTTTCTTAGATTCATACAACATCCATTAAATACAATTAGGGTTCTTGAATATTAAGGAGTTCAAGCTATTGGAAGGTATAATTTAAGACAAGTTAAGGAGGACAACCTTTACCTTGAAGAATTCATGTCTTAGCAAGTGGTAGCTCTATCCAGCAAGGTAAGCTACTGCAATTTTCTCCCTCTTGTGCTTGAGTTAATTAGGACACTTGGTATGTGTTAGTGAGTTGGAAATTGTTACTTTTATATGGTGTAATATTGGGGAGGATGTTCTGGTGATTAGTGCATGTTGGGACAACCATGGTGGGGAGTCCTCTTTAAATTCAGTTATGAGCTTGTTTGAGCACTTTAAAAGTAATGTTAGCTCTTTAAGTGCTGGTGATCAGAAACCATGATTCATATTGCTTCTGTTACATTATTATGTTTAAGGATTATTTTATGTATGTTATGATAAGGGATGTGACTGGATGTGCAGGGACGTTATGGAGACGTTAAAGGTCTTAAATATTGCAGGGAGTTTTGGGGAGGACCTGATACGAAGGTTGTACAGTATATAGACGCGATTAATAGGAAAGGGAAGGAAAGAAAACACTGGCTAGATAAATTGCATGCTTACTGCTTAATAACTATTTGGGTGAGATCAAGTAGCTCAAATTGATTGATTAGCTACTAATACTAGTCTTACAACTTATTTTATTGTAAATTAGTAATCTGAAGAGAGTGAGCTTAAGTCATACCTATTGAATTGTATAGAAAAGTATGTAAGGCTATTCGATTTCCTGTTTCTTTAGCATGAATCCAAAACTTGCATTACAAAAAGTAAGCTTTCTAAGTGCCCTTGTAGTCACTGATCCATAGTTGCAGTTCCTACTCCCTAAAGAAGTAATGTGAGTACTCTAATATGAGTTTGTTACTAAATATACGTGCTTACTCTACCAAGTATTAACATGCAAGGTTTTAAACTTATTTCATCGTCAAAGTACCCTTGGCACGTATTTCCCTTATATAAATCAAAATGATCCTAGATTACACATGGTACATATGTTTATATGTTGGATATAAAATCTTCCCATATCATGCCAACTTGCTTCGATTATCTATATATATGTCATCTTTTCACATGTTCATATGTTCCCTTTATTGGTTATTACTCCTATTGTGTTAAACTATAATATTTCCCACAAGATCCCTACTTGCTCTATTGTACATTTTATATGTACTTACTTGGAATATGTATCCGTCCTAAAGTTGAATCTCCCCACGTTCACGTATACCTTGTATTTGATATTAGTTAGTGAGTATTTGGCTATCATATAAAGTTCAAATCTCTTGGTTGAATGTTAAATGTGAAGTCACTTGATATGTGCTTCAATTTGAGATGTCAAAATGCTTAATAAGTCATATAAGCTCCTAAGTATTACACGTTCATGTCACTTTATTGTCCTTTTTAGCGCAAAAGAAAGATTTTTCTTGTATTTGAATTAATGTATCTAGATGGTGAATTAATGTATTCGGATGATGACTTATGTATTCGGAAGGTACAAATTTTAAGGGATTATTGTAACTAGAAAAAAAGTAAGGATAAGATGTAATTTACTCTTTACACTATGAGATTTATGTAAGTTATACATGATAATAAGAGAAGAAGTAAAGTCAAATTTTGGGCTTTTGGCCCAACCTATCCTAACACTAAAAATGGGCCAATGACATAAAATGGGCCTCAGCCCTCCTCCATTTCTGCTAGACCTATTGTGCAAAGAAAGAATGGGCTTCTGCCCATTTTCATTCCTAAAATCCATGTATATATTGAACATATACTTCTGTATATAGGCCATATTTTGGTAATTTTTCCTGTATATTGGATTGTATATTAAAGGTATACAACCCATTTAAGCTCCCCAATATTTGTATTTCAGATTTAGGTCTGTATTTCGATGTCTTGTCTTGTATACATCGTATATCGCTATATATCAGCTTCCCTTTTGTTTCCACTTTTTGATCCATTTCGAGGCAGACTCGAGGAAAATAATACTTACGCCACCACAACCCCAAAGATCAGAAATGTAGTGGGATGAGAGTACAATGGACTCGAGATGACATTTGCAGCAAAACAAAAGGAATTAAATTAGTAAAATGAGGAGCATATCACCTTTAAGTTTCTAAATCCAATTAATTTACAAGAAATAGTAAACTTACACGGTCTTAACTAATCACGATCATAATGACATTTAACTAAAAAACTCAAGTTATAAAAATGAGGACCTGAACGCTAAACAGACCAACAATTCTTGTAACTAAACACTAAACTAATCATTTGAAAATTTAGAAAAAAGGAAGAAAATTAAGAACAAATAAAACCATAACCTAAGAATCATTAAACTAATTATAGTCACATGTACACCAAGCAAGGAGAGGTATGTATCAGTGATGATATTAAAACCAAAAGAAAAAAGCATTTAACACCATACATCACTTAGATTACCAAAAAGGACTAAACAACTCATTCAAATGACAAAACTTAAACCAAGTAATTACATCATAGACAAGCATCTAATCCAAACGCACGATTCCTCAAATAAAGAAAGTAACAACTAAATTCTAGACTTATCACTCACTAAAACTTGAAAAACCAACTAACCAAACAACCTTATACTAATTTTAGCAACATGAAATACAAATAAAAGACTTGATGCTGAAAACAGAGAAAATCAAGCATATCAGATTGCTTTTAAAAGAGAGGGCTAGCATTTGATGAACAAAATATACCCTACTGCCATGAAGGAACAACAATGATCAAGGCATTCATTTAGGATAACAAACATACTTTTAGGTGCTTCAAACAATTCTAGCAAATAATCAAGATAAGAACAGATAGATTAAGAATAACAAAATCAACAAGCTTGAACATAGAAAATAATGAGATGACAAAACTGAAACCGACAATAAAAGTCTTTAAATCAACGATCAATCCACATAAAAAATTACACATGAATTTATAAGAAACTCCACACAATAGACAACTTAAACGCCTTACACATAAACATGATCGAGCGGTCGAATATAACAAACAATTTCATTTTTAGTTCATACGGAAATTAAAATTGAAGAGAGTGTTACCTTCTTCGGAGCACCAAACTTGAACTCAATATGCTAGAGACGATTCTACCACCAACGAGTTTCAAGAATTCCAACGAGAACTTTCGAAGTAAACGAAGTTAAATCCAATGAAACTGTAACTCAGACTTTCGTGGTTCTCGAAAATGTAGAGCATTTTGATTTTCTGATGTTATTTCATGAAATTTTATGGTGAAAAATATTGTAAAGGAAACTTTATTTTTTGGTTTAGAATTCTGCCGCCCTTAACAGTGACTGAAAGAGAGAATATATAGAAGAAGATTTAGCGCTAGAAATTGGGGGGAAACAGGTGAAATTTTTAGAGAAAAAAAAGAATTCAATATATATTTTTTCTTAAGGATAAGGAATATACCAGGATGATTTTTGAATTCTTAAACGAATTTGAACAGAAAGACGAGTTGAACCATCGATTTTAGAGCAAGGATGCTTGAGGTGTGAGATTTTGACACCTAGATTATTCTCCAACGTTCTTGTACGAAAGGAAAAGGGAAAGGGAGAGGGAAGCGCGCGAGGTCAAGGTTTGGGTTCGCTGCGTTTCTGTGTTGTACGTACGGTATTGCTAGGTTTCGGTTTCTGGGTTCGCTAGTCACGATTTCTAGCTGGGTTCGGGTTTTGTGTTTCGATCAAAGGAAGAAGAAGAGTATAGGGTCGGGTCTGGTACTGCATTTTCTGGGTTGTACGTATGATTTTGTTGTTGTATTGAGGTGGGTCATTTGGCATTGGATTGGGCCGATTTCATTGAAATGGAAAGTAATGGGGCTGATATTGAAATAATTGAGTTGTTAATGGTTGGGTTTCTGGTTAAAGAATTGAAGGTTAAAAGGGGTTAAAATGTGAAATAGAAGCGGCTAAACTTGTAATTGGAGAGATGGCCATATGGTTTCAAGTACAACCAATTGAAGTTAAAGAACACAGCCAAATTGAATTCATTTATTAAATTCGGCTAGTAATTAAATAAGGTGAATTAATATAATTAACTAAAGAGATTCTTAATCTTAACGAAAATAAAATAGTTAACTTAATTATAAACTAATAACTCAAAAAAATAAGTATTAATTAACTAAACCTATTAATCAACTATTTAAGTAAAACTAAAATCTTTTTTATACGATTTTAGAATATTCAAGAAACGTAGTAATTATATACATAATTTTATAAAATTATTATTTCAAAAATAATTATTTGAAATGACAAAATTATTTTTAAAATAACTTGAAAAATATTTTTAATTTTATAAAACTAATTATTTCAAATTGTTTGAAATTGAAGAAACTTTATAATTAATATACATTGTAGAGGGTCAAAATTGGGTATAAACAATTTTAATAAAAGGCCATTCAGTTTTGTCAAAAACTTTTTCTAAGTTTAGTTTAATAATCATATTAGCATTTTTCTCCTTCATTTTTAAAGTGTGAGATAATTTCTTGAACAGTGATTGCATTATTTGCAGCCTGTTTGTTCCTTGATAAAGACGAATAAGTTTATTCATAATCGGTCTAAGATGCTGAGAGATAATTTTGATAATGATTTTATAAGTTGTGTTACATTTCCCTAATATATAAGGCAACAAGGATAGGACGATCACTATTATTATCTATTGTACTAAAAGTTGTGGATAGTACTTTTTATTGGGTCCATCTATTAATATATATGTATTTTTAAAGAAAATTATGTGTAGTGATTCTGTTCATTTTCTTTGTCCAATAGTGAGCTTATTGTACATCTTCATCTTTACAGAAGGCCTCGCGATCTCCGCTGAAATTTTAGCCATACTCCGTATTCATTACCTCTTTTTTTCCATCGTTCTTTTCGTCTTTTATTTCCTTTGAGTTTCTACATTTTAACTAGATTCTTCTACCTTCTTTCAATTGTTCGCCTTTTTCCTTTATTACCATAAGTTTTTTTTCTGAGAATACCAATGGTATTTGATGGCCACTAGTATCTCTGATTTTATTTTTTTATTTTGATTTTGGTCATATGTCCTCGGTCAATTTTTTGACTGAATTACTTTTTCATTCAATTTTGCTGATCTATTTGGCCTTTGTGTTGTGGTAATATTGCATGCGCTTGATTTAGAATTAATTGAATGTTTGCTTCTGATTCTTTAGCACCTCATATAGGTCTTCCCTATTTATCGATTTGTATTTTTTTTAACTTCTGGTTATTGAGATTTAATGTTCCATTCCCTTTGTTCTTGATGTGAGTGTCTTTTTAATTTATGAATTTCTTATGTGCAGAGCTTTGCATTTACTTCAAGGAGAAAGCATAGAATTTCAAACATGAAATGTGGGGTTGGAGCATAGAAACTTCATATTTAAAAATCAATTCATTGGGTAAGTTCATATTTTCCTAGTCTCAGAAGTGAACCCACACCCTCGGAGGGTGTGCACCTGCACCCACCAACTTTGTAAATAATCATATGTATATATGTATATTTATTTAGAAAACTGGCAGAAACTAGAATATAGTTAACATTGCACCTATGAAAAGCATAAGAGTGTCTTTGTGTTGTTGGTATAAGCTAGATAAACCACTCCTGATACCAGGGTTCAAATCCAGCTAATTGGTGCACTTGAAGTGATAGCATCCATGTCAGCCTACTTGTACTAAAGTTGATGGGCTTCAATCAAAAATCAAGAATATGCTTATCACGAAAGAGGTGTCCAAATTCAAGCCCAAAAGAAAGAAGATTAGGCCACATGAAGCGCAATAAAAAAGTCCATAAAGCTGAACGCTTAAAGTCAAAATTTCCTAATTTAAAAGTTTCCTCGTTTAGATTTTTTCTAGTTTAAAAAGTATCCTAGTTTAAAGTTTTCTAGATTAAAGTTTTCTTGTTTAAAGTTTTCCTAGTTTAAAGTTTCCTAGTTTAAATTTTCTAGTTTAAAATTTCCTAGTTATTATTTGCATAAAAGTAGGATTTGAATCTCATTCTATTTGGGATAGGTTTTTCCTATATATAGGGTTTGATTTTATTATTTTTAGAATAGACATGATTAATATTATTTGAGAGGTTTCTTTTCTTTACACCTTTGTGTGTGGTGACTATGGATATATCTTACAACCTTATAAGAATGATTCTCTAAGAGGTAAAATTAATTCTTAAATTGATATCTTTGGTTTCTATTCGTAAATTAAAGAAGGTGATTATTCTTTTACTAATTGTTGTCTCTAATTTCTTTGTAATAGGGGTCTAGATCACTTTTGATATAAATTCTTGAATTGAATCTATTAGTATCATAATTAGTCTTAATTCACGAATTTTGAATACTAAGATCAGTTAGAGTTCTTAGCACTTTATCTTGAAATTGGAGATTTTATTCTTGAAGTTCACATATCTTTCAATTTTTGTCTTTAATCACTATAATTTCGCTTCTGCATTATTTTCTTGTTTATTCTGATAACTCAATTCTTATCAAGTGGTATTAGAGCGATTCTCTTAAAATTTCGTTCTTGATAATCTTAGGAGTTTAAAAAATATCTTTGTTGTAGTTGCTTAAAAGTTAATCTTCATAGCAAAAAAAAAAAAGAGAAAAAATTAGAAAAACGGAAAAAAGGGGGGAAAATTCAATTAACTAGATTTAAAGTATTTCAAGAGATTTCAGATTTGTTTTGAATCTTGATTTCTATCTCAAAGAGGAAAATCAAGAACATGGGAATTTTAAAGTTTTTTTCATGTTTCACAAAGTGGTTTTTTTTTTTGTCTCACCATTCCCAATTAATTTGGATATTGATAAATTCCTTTCTTTTTACATCTTACTTTTAAAATGTTGCTACTAATAGAGTTTATATATAAATCTTGAATGATACATCCAAAGATAGTAATTTGACTGGGAAAAGGCAAGAGAGAGTGAGATCAATAATAGAGAGAAGAAAAGTCAAATTGAGAGATTTTTGTTTCTTTGATATTATTTTTTAGATGTCTCAAATAGGTAAGGAAACTAAAGCTAGAACTTATCAAAATGACACTAACTTTGCTGAAGTTCCAATCACACGATTGGAGAATATGAGTATCACCTTTGATGAATTGAGGAGAAAATATAATTTTCATACAAGGTGTGGGATACAGGGTAATATTTTCTCCATGATTATTGAATGTGGAAGTGGTGTTAATGTGGTAAGTTTATACATGGTGGAGAAGTTGAAATATACATACATCAACCATACTACTCCTTATAAACGACAATGGCTGAATAATTTTGGTGATTTTATGGTGACTAAGCAATGCATGATTTCTTTCTCTATTGGGAGGTATTCTGATAATGTTCTTTGTGATGTAATTCCAATGCAAGATTGTCATATCATACTTGATTGTCCATGGCAATTTAGTAGGAATACAATTCATGATAAAAGAAAGAATAGAGTTTCTCTTGAGCTTCACAAAAGAAAATATATACTTGTACCTTTAGTCTCGTCTCAAATTTATGAAGATAAAAAACACACTACAAGAAAATGCACTTAAAGCTACAAAATACATTATAGCTAAATCTAAAATTTTCCGTGGCTAAACGCTTTAGCCATAAAATATTTTTTCGTAGCATCCGTGGCAAGATGTAGGGTGGCTAAAAATTAGCTACAGACATTACATGGTATGTGGCTAAGGACTAATACTTATAGCTACTAAAAAATTGTGTTGTAGCTATAATAGTAAAAAGTTCTTGCTACAAAAGATATACTTATAGCAAATATGTTTACTCTTTAGCCACAATATATTAATTCTATAGCAATTTTTATATTGTAGAGACAATATATTCTATTGTGGCAAATGTCTTGATTTATTTGCTATGAAAACTTAAGATTTGTCGCTATTTTATATTTTTAATCTTGTGGCAATGATACTTGTATTTAGCTACAAATTAGAAAATTTATAGCTATAAAATTAAAGTATTTGCTACAAATATTCTTTCACAAAGCTAAGAATTCAAACTTTTTCCATGACATACAAAAATTGTACCTAATTTTCAAAAAAATTCTATGAAAAGTGAAAATGTATCGCCCTATTTTTGATAATTACATACAGATTTAGTCATAACTACAAAAATCATTGCTACAAATTGAAGAATACTGTCATAAACATTATTAATCACAAGAATTTCTATAATGTGGCTAAAATTAGATCTCAATAATTTTATTACATTTTTGAGATTCTAAAATAATTCTCAAGTTACATACAATTGCATTTTACAATTTTGAGAATAGTCATAATATACCATTCTGATAAGACATCATCTTGTTTGAGTCCAAAGTAGCATAGTCTTCTCCTATCTCTCCTTTAATCTTCAATTGCACCTTAGCTTGATCAACATCGATCCCAATTTGTCATTTATATGCTCTTATTCCATAAATATGCCTCAATAATGATAAATATTTTAGCACTAAAACATTAATGATTTAGAATTTCAATGAGAAAAAAATATATGTTTATGATAATAAAAATTTGCAAACATGTTTAGCAAATAAAAAACAAAAAAAAAAAACAAAACACAAAGTAAGCAAACCCGTAACTTTTAAACTTCTTAAAACCTGTATATATAGATCTCAAATTTATTTTACATTAATAAAAATATACAATCCATTATAATACCCATTGATTCAAGCTATGAAAACAATCTCTTGCAAAAATATAGAATAGAATTGTGTATGCAAAATTATTTGTGGTGCAATCTTTTCTTGAACCTTTAAATAATAGAAAATTTAGGATATACAATTGAGCAAAACAAAAACAAAAACTCATATCGTAAAAAATTATCTCATCTGCTTGGAGAATGCTAGGTAAAACCTACAAAAGAAAAATTAACAAAACATTAGAAATAAAATTTGAATAAAAGACTTGGATAAAAAAGGGTGAGGGGAGGGGCGGACAAGAAGGATATGGGAAGAGGGGAAAGGATATGTAGGTTTTTGTTAATTGGGTTTTAAAATATTGGGGGGAACTTTTGATCTTTTGCAATTTTTAATTTTTGGGGAAAGATTTTTGGGATCTAAATGAGGAAGGGGGAGGGAGAAGGTATGGTGGGAGAGTTATTTTAGGTTAATATTTATGTTTTACTTTTATAGTTATTATCTCTAATTACTATATGTATAATGATTTTTGCTTCTTTTAAAATTAACAAATACAACATTTGTTATATATATAACAAAATACAACAATTGTTATATATATAATAAAATACAACAATTGTTATACATAATAACAAAGAAAATTATCTCATGAAAATAACAATAATTAATAATATTAGCAACAATAAAAACAAATATATACTTTACTTTAAGTTAATGGGAAAGGTCAATTATTTATATGAATATATAAATATTATTCTAAAATATATATATTCTTTGGTCCTTTATTAGTTTTGTTATCTATTCTCCTTTTCAAAATAAATTTTAAAATTATACTTCTTATGTCACATATTAGTTGTCCAATAATAACATATTTAGTGAAATCTCTCAAGTGAGGTCTAAGAAGAATAGAGTGTACCCAGACGTTACCACTATCTCGTGGAGGTAGAGAGATCATCGACTCATATTAGTTGTTCATATTCATAAAAATATTTGTCTCAAATTACTTGTCAATTTATGATATCAAGATAAAATTAATTACATTTTTTTAAATTTCCCTTACAATTAATTCTTTTCTCTTCAAATCTCATAGTACTATACTAAGTATTTAATATTATTTTATATTGTTTTTATTTTATACGAATTTAAAATGATATATGCATTAGAACATCAAGTTAAAAATAGAATATTTTAAAATAAAATAAAAATGTCAAAATTGGAAAATATATTTAATCTATTTATATAGAATTGGAGAAGCAAAACAATATTGTGATGGGAAGTGCAATTACCATATAATTCAAGTTTGAAAATTATTTTAAGATGGAATTTTCAAAATAAAATAAGAAACTCAACTCAATTTTTTTATATCAACCATGTGAATTCAATTTCAAGTCAAATTGTTCAACCATAGTGAAAAGAAACTATACTTCCTTATTGGTTGGTTATTCCAATTTGAAATTTAATGGAGATGTGAATTTTGGATTGTAGTTTTATAGTTTTAATTGAAAATACAAAAATTATATGGATTAGGAAGTTAAGATTAAAATAAGAAATTAAACAATTAAAAAATTTGTCAATAACAGAAAATTAAAAAAAGAATTGAATGTCAATATCACTTCTTTGTATATTAATTATACTCGTATACGTGCCCGCGCGTTGCGCAGTTATTTGATAAATGTAATCATAAATATTAATTTATTGATAGTTTAAAATTTTAACTTATTATAAGATAATATTGTAAAGTTTATTTGAGAATGTTAACATTTAACATCTTGATGTGTTATCATAGAATATTTATGTCAATAAATCAATATATATAAGCTTAGTTCATTAGTTAAATTTAAAAATAATAATCTTATATCATTATTTAATTTATCTAAAATGATAAATAATATCACTCTATACATATTATCTTCTTGTTAAAATAATAAAAATATAAGAAAATTTAATAGTTAGATTTAAATAAAATATAATTTTTTAGTTTTTACATTATTTTTTTAAAAAAAAAACTGAATATTTAAAACAAAATAATTGAGAAATTTTGTGGTGCTGACATGTGACACTTTTTACTTCTATTATATATAGATAGATTCAATAAACAATTCATTTATATATTCATATTCCAGAATAATTCATATTGCATATTTCAATAAATATGACATTATTTAATGATTTGTAAATTGATTATACATATTTTTTTATATAAAAAAAAGTACAATTACATCAAATTAATTAGACATAACTTCTATTTATTAATTTATTTTTTGTATAACTTCTATTTATTTAAATTATACTTAAAACTAAAAAATTTAGATCTTGTTAAATTGAATTGATAGAATGATTAACATCTTTAATTAAGCTAGCTCGATAAATGTATTGTTCGATCTGAGTCGTATAACATGAATTCTCAACACAAAATAAAGCACCTCAAGGCTTACGTTTCACCTTGTATCAAATAATACATATCACCTCAATTTTACACACATGGATATATCATTTTGCCATGACAAATAATTATAACCATTGAGTTAATTATTGCAACAATTTTCTGCTACTCAAAACATAATATTTATTAAGTTATAATATTTTATTTTAAATTACTTCTCATGGATAAAAGGTGACTATTGGTTCAACAAGTTTCAACATGATCATGAAAAAACATAATAATTAACTATAAAATTTTATTATAGCAAGAAATCTATGATTATATTTTTAATATGTCATAACTTTTATAACTTGAAAAAAACATTTAGCCTCAATTTTTTGTTCAAATAATTTTTTGTGGCTGAAAGGTTATTATTACTATGATAAGTTCAAACTCATGGCAAAAATTATTTATCAGCTATGAAATTTTATTATAGAAGAAAATCTATGTCTATTTTGTTTAATTATTGCCACAATATTTTATAACTTAAAGCTAAATTATTTATTTAGATACAAATATTTCTTCAAATAAGTTATTGTGGCTAAAAGGTTATTATTACCACGGTAAATTTAAATTTGTGGCAAAAAATTGTAATTAGTTACGAAATTTTTCGGTAGCAAAAATTCTATGGCTATTTCATTTATCTATTTTCACATCTTTTTATAACTTGAAGCAAAATTATTTATTTTGCTACGATATTTTATTTCAAATAACTTATTATGGCTAAAGAGTTACTATTGTTACAATTATTTTTATTGCGTAGCAAAAAAGTTATAATTAGCTACAAAATTTTATTGTAGCAATAAAATTGTAGCTATTTAGATAATGATTGCCACTATTATTAGCAATTATAGCAAATACAAGGATTTAGCTTTGTCAACTTAATATTTGTGGCTAAGTAATTTGACAAATTTTTAGATAGCCACGAAATTTAAATTTTTATGGCTATGATTAGGTAACAGCTACAATTTTCAAATTCATAGCTTAGATTTCGTAGCAATAAGAGGAGTAGGGGAGTGCATGTTGACATCCCAAGAGAGGAAAAAGGAGACGATATGTTGTGTGAAGAGAATAGGTTATCAAGTGAGAAAAAAAAGTAAGATCGAGAGGAAAAAAAGAGAGAGAGATGGTCATGAGCATAAAAACAAGAGGGATGATGGTAAGGTAGAGAGAAAAAAATAAGAGAGTTTGAGTGGGGTTATTTCTTATTCTAACTGTAACATTACTACTTGTGCTCCTAGTTGTTTTGACTCTCTCATAGGTACCTATGGAAAAGTTTGCAATGAAAAATCATCATTGGATAAACTTAATCCTAAGGTGATTGAGACTACATGTCCCATTGAACAAGTGTATGTTGATGAGAACGATAAAGGTAAAGAGAATTATTTTGGATCTGTCCAAGATAGGCGCATAACAAAAAGTTCAATAAGGAGATTGCGGATCTAACATCAATGAGAAAGGAAAAACGAGGTGATGTTATTCCTTTGCTACATAAGACCAAGTATGATATGTATAATTGGTTTATTCACATTCTTGGTATTCCTAAAACACCTAAAGTCTTCTTGGAGGTAATGAACTGCACTTTTAATTCTTATGTTGGTGACTTCATTAATTTTGAGGATGATGATATTTTGATGTATAATAAGCCACTAACTTCAATCGAAGAGTTCTATAAGAGTAATTTGAGCTCTTTTAAAGTTGAACGTGACATAGTTGATTGTGGATTTCCACTAGTTGAAAAGAGGTGTGATGTTTGTGCGAGAAAGATTGTGAATGAGTTAGTTGATTCTTCTATTGTTCTAGTGTTGAATCGAGTTTTGTGTGATAATTTGTTGGCATATGATATTTTCTATGGGATGAGACATAATTCTTCAAGTCCTGATGAGTGTGAGCTTAGTAAGGTATTTTCTACAAATGAGGAGGAGGTACCCGACTATGAGCACTTTAATGTTTAGGCGAATATCTTGTACATAGAAGAATTGGTGAGTGGTATGATTGAGGATGCTTGGTATATCCTAAAAGTGTCCAATTTGATGCATAATTTAGGAAGCTTGTATCCTCTTTTTCATGTCCATTGAAGTACTTTATTGATAGAACTAAATTGAAGTTGCATGTATCATTCTCAATGGCATCTAGACAAGGAGTTCGTTGTATTAATATAAAGAAGAGAATTTTCTATTGGGATGATGATGTTCACATACTTTATACGGGTGTATTTATACATGTCAGGATTAATTGAGTTAAGTGGACACATGGTCACTATCTTGTTTTGTTCCTACCATTGTTGCTTTCGAGTAATGGATGTTGTTTGCTAACACATGTCTTCTTGATTTTGAGAGATTTAAATTTGAGGACGAATTGTTTTCAAGAAGAGGGGAAAGATAGCATCCATGTCAGCCTACTTGTATTACAGTTAATGGATTTTCATGAAAAAACAAGAATATGTTTATCACGAAAGAGGTGTCCAAATTCAAGCCCAAAAAAAAGAAGAATGGGCCACACGAAGCCCAATAAAAGAGTCCAAAAAGTTGAACGCTTAAAGTCAAAATTTCCTTAATTTAAAAGTTTCCTAGTTTAAAGTTTTCCTAGTTTAAAAAGTTTCATAGTTTAAAGTTTTCCTAGTTTAAAGTTTCCTAGTTTATAGTTTTCCTAATTTAAAGTTTCCCAGTTTAAAAGTTTCCTAGTTTAAAATTTCCTAGTTATTATTTTCAAAAAAATAGGATTTGAATCTCATTCTATTTGAGATAGGTTTTTCCTACATATAGGGGTTGATTTTATTGTTTTAAGAACAGACATGATTAATATTATTTGAGAGGTTTCTCTTCTTTACACCTTTGTGCGTGGTGACTATGGATTTATCTTACAACATTATAAGAACGATTTTTTATGAGACAAGAGTAATTCATAATTTGATATCTTTATGGAGATAAAGCTTATAATATGTTGGATTACCTTAAAGTGTACATATTTCTTTTTTAAAAATTGACACTTACTAACACGAATAATGGGTACATCGGTAAATTATTTTTGGTCATTAATAATATCCTAAAGAAACTAAGATCTTCATGATTTTATTCAATGTGTTTCTCAGTAGTTTCATATTTATATTTTGGTATGGTTAGAATTAACTGTAAGCTTTTCTTATCAATCATTAAATGCAAAAGTTGTGAATGAATTATGGTGTCTTATACTGGAAGATGACACGATTATGCTAAACTTGAAAGTGTATCTTAGTTCCTCTGAATGAGGCAGGTCACTTCAGTTACGTGTTTCTTTGTTAAAGTTGTGTATATACTTTTTTCGTACGGATCGTCATCTCCAATTCATAAAGGGACTTGTATATCATCTTTCAATCTCGATAATTTATTTAAAAGAATCAGATGTAGTTAATGTATATAATAAGGAAAATTATTTGATAATTGACAAAACAAAATATTTATGTAAAAAATAATAAATTTTCCATTTGGAGAAGAACATATATGTTGGCACTAGAGCAAGGAAAAGTCTTGAGCAACTCTTGTTATTTTTGAAATTCTATAGTTTATTAAAAAGTTCTTACCGTAGATTTAAGTTATATACTAAAATTTAATCAGTTATAGCATGTTATTTTTAAAGGATTAGGCCCTATGGCTTCAACAATGGTTTTGCTATCAACAAAACTTCACTGTTTTAAAGGATTAGGCCCTATAACATCTTTTCTTGCTTTTTGCCTTGGCTCTTTTATTTCCTCCCAGGTGAGTCTTCACTCTTTATTCACTTTACACTTTTTTAAAATGACAACACATGCTCTTCTCTATTTTGTACTAATAGCTTTATCAAGATTTTTTCCTTGTCGCTTGCATTTTTTTAATTACCTGCTTAAATAACTGATTCCTCCCAGGTGCTTGAATTGATTCAATTTTTTCAGCAAGAAATAATATTACAGAGACTACTGTCACGGACTTAGAGTCTCACTAATGATCCGTGCGGCACTTGACAACTTACTCACGAGTCTTTCACGATTTTGTAAACTCAAGTAAGCCTTTCGACTAAGATCGCTAAGAGAATGCTTTAAGGAAGACTTAAAAAGAACAAAGAGAGTTTTGGGAAGAAGGCTTTGTATATTACTTGGAAGGCTTTACAACTTTGCTTGGTTGGATGGATGGTTGGCAAATGAATGCCACCTCTATTTATACTAAAATCCTAAGGACTAAAGTGCAAATAAAAATTACTTACAAGTCCCTAAGATATTTACACAAAAACCCCTCTTCTAGAATTCTCTACACCCTCTAGAGAATTCTAAGGCTTTCTTGGAAAATCTCTACTTTATTCTAGAGAATTCTAAGGAATTCTCTAGCCTTCTTGACAGGTTCTAGAGTTTTCCGCAAACCTCTCCATAACTC
>JAJOOR010018760.1:0-20127 GCA_036250505.1 Solanum acaule
GGTTAACATTTTGGTTTTGAGGGGGTAGGCCAGTTTGGTGGTTTGTATTGGGGGGAGGGAGTGGTGCTTGGAGGTTGGCATTTTGTGGAGGGGGTGGTGTTTGATAAGAGGTTGAAGCGTAATGGGGGTTTTGGGTGGTTAAGGTCGATGGTGGGGGGATTATGAGCATGACTTGAAGGCGGGTTCTGAGCTTGTTCCACGTTAGGAGGGGAATTTGAGCTGGAGGTCTTCCATCTGGTTGAGCGTTGACAGTAAAAATTGGAGGAGGAAAATCTTGTCTTCTCTGCATCTTGACCCTCATCTCAGCAATTTGTTGCATCAACTGCAGGATTAGTTCATTTTAATCAGCAAAGGCGGGCTGAGGCACCACGACATCAGTAAGGCTGGTTTCTTCGTTGTTATCACCCATTGCTGGTTTCCCCTTTTGTGAACTTTGACTGGGGAAGGAATCTGTGGGACCTTTAGATCTGGTGAAATAAGGATGATCGGCCAGTGTATCAACACAGATCAGTTCTGACTACCTGTAGAAAAAAAACAACTCAAAGGCAAATCTGTTAATATTAGTTATGGATGAATAATACAAGATATCACATAGGGGGCATATAAACACATAAGAGTTGCTTCGTTTGAGAACATGTTAGCCCACGAATAATGGTGACTGATTTTTTGAACAAGCAGGAATTTGCTCGTTTTATCTTGAGGTTGGTGACTCAGAAAGGTTGGATTGCGTTGAGATAAGGTCTTCTTGCAGCATCTCTCGACATCTGTTGATGTGAATTTAATGTTTCCTTGTAGAATGAAAGTGGGTAAAGAAAATTTTTAAAAGGATAGGGGCCGGACCTTGAAAGGCTGCCTACGTATCTCCCAAGGAGAATTCAGGCCCAACGTAGTTCGAATACAAAGAAAATTTTCGTTTCTTTTCATTCATTTCTGGCGATTACAAGGAAAGTGAAAAACAGACAATAAGCTCCTAAAAGATAAAATGTGCCTCCATCCAAACTATTCTTCTTTCGATTGTCGCATTAACCACGGGGGACAAACTCAACTTGAATCTTTCCCATGTTGACGAGGGATTCCACGTCATAGCGAAACCCGAGGCACCTTCCAATGTTGTGATCTGTGGCGTCATGATAAGGGCAGGGTTTCCAGATTTCAATTCCAACGGGATCAATAGCCTCGTCATCCTTTCTGCTAGAGGCCAGGACCCCTTTTCAAACCAACTGACTGTAGATCTCCGACAACGTTTTCTTAAAAGGCGTGAAGTAGTGACAATAAAACAAAGTGTGCTTAGTGACTAGCATACTGGGCTCCGGTTGGTCACAAGTAAGAACGGTGTTCTTACCCCACATATACGGGATCTCCCCAACGTTGATCAGGCTGCGAATTGTTGCCTTAAGCTCCACACATTCTTCTATAGTATGTCCTCTTTGGTTCGGGTGGTAGGCACACGTCTTTCGAGAGCATTCATGCCCAAACCCAAAGATGGTTCTTTCACGGGGTTTCAGCATGCGTGAAGCCTTAAGGTGTTCGTAAGTGAGAGCACACGGCACGACTCTTGCCCCCATGCTATGCGTCCGCTCGTAAGCTGGGAAAGTGATCTTCTTGTCTCCTCCTTTCAGACGTCCTAGAAAGGGAGGCATGTAGATGATTTCCTCATCGGCATCTTCTTCAGTAGCTCCAGGGTGAGTGTCTTCGGGACCACTATTGGCTTCTTGACCGAAGAAAGAACATTTTCGGCGTATCTTCTGAAGCCTCATAGTTATATCACTCTTGAAGACGTCATGTTCCTTCTGCATAGCAACCATCTCCTCGTTTATAACAGCATATCTTGCCATCTTAGCCGCCAACTCCGCGTCCAGTGCTGCACTTTTGGCTTGTGCAGCTGCGGTGGCTAGTTCTACTTCTATCTTTCTTTCTCCCATTTCTCGAATCTCTTGCTTGAATTGGCTTAGTTTCATCGTCAAATTCTCCTCAGTCGTCTCCACCTTGGCATTCTTGCCCTTTTCCATCTTAGCAGCAATTTTACCTTTCCTGAGACGATAGAGTACTGTTTTAGGATTTAGTAGTAGGATTTTATCTTCTAGTTGAGAAACTCAAGACTCAGGAAACTTTGGTCGGACATTTTTCGGGTAGTGACTTGTATTTAGAATTGTGGATATTTCAGAAAATTTTCGAAAAGGAGTGGGCTAAAAATGTCCTCATTCAAAGCAACAAAATCACATAAACAGTTAAAGCACATAAGCGGCTAGCGCGCGTCCTAAACAAGTAGGGGGGCCCTTTTATGCCAAGTGTAGGCCTAGCGTATTTGAAAGATGTATGTGTACAATTGAACCATTTTGTTACCCAAAAGCAAATTTCGCATATAAAGATAAAGAGCGAAAATAAGCGGGGGAAAATAGGGGATAAATGAAAAATATGAAAGGAAAGGCCCACGCAGGGGTCATTTGAAAAGAGTACCAAATGCAAGAAAGGCAAGCCTACGTAGGGGCAAATAACAACAAATACACATAGAAAAGCCCACGCAGGGGCGAAATCCACTAGGAGGTCCCTGATGGTCCTACTTCTGATCTGCTCCTTTTGTTCTGTGCCATGAGATGTTGAAGCCTGTATTGAATCATTAGCAAGTATTTTTCACTCCGGCAGCCTTTCTCTTCCCAGTCTTTGAGACACATTCCGTTTTTCTTATCTCCAATCCATAAGTTAAGCTCTCCCAAATCGCCTCTCAAGCTTTCTAATTCTTGAGTTACGCTCTCAAGGGCGTACTTGTCCTCCTCTTGCTTTCGGAGAAATTCCTCGTGCATTTCCTGGGCTTCTCTTCTTACCTTTCTTAGTTCTATCAAAGCTTTGGACTCTTTGTCCTCTACACCGCGGTAAATGTTTGGAGTTGAGAAGGAGATAACCTGTATATTGCGCTTCAACCAAGCTTTGTAAGTTTCATCGTACCCCGCATTAAATCGATCTATGGCGATGGTGTCCTTGTTCATTCGCACTGCTTTTTTCCATTCTCTCAGCATCTCTGAAGCCTCAGGCACTCTATCATCCCCAATGTCAAACACATAGGTACGGTAGTATGCTTCTGGGGGTGTAGTTTGTCTTCTCACGAATTGAAAGGGGGTTCAGGGGTTCTTATTAGCATTTCGGAAAGGGATTTAAAGCACCCGAAATGCCCGCTAATACGCGGTTATCCGGCGATTAATTATTTGGCTAAAATAATTCTAACTTAGTTTGAAGTGCAAAATTGAACTATTTTATTAGTTAGGACCATTTCAAAAGAGAAAAAGCAAAATGTTGAAATATCGTCTAAGTGAAATATTTTGCAAACTTATTCTTTTGGTCAAATTTGAGAAAAGGACCAAAATTTTGGTCCTTTAAAAACTGATTAAGCTAGAATTGGATTTAAACTTTGGCCATATGAATCTAAATTAAAGCCAAATGTAGTCAAACTTATTTGATTAGGATAAGTTCGACTAGTAATTAAGCAAGATGAATTAATATAGATTAATCAATAAGCTTCTTAATTTCAACAAAATAAAATAATTGACTTAATTATAAATCAAATAATTTAAAATATAAAATATTATGTAACTAAACTAATTAACCAAATATTTGATTTAAACAAAAATCTTTTTTCGACTATTTTTGAACATTCATAAAATATACTAATTAGACACATAATTATATAATAATTAACTGAATTATAAACTAATTAACTCAAAATATAAGTTATTAATTAATTTAAACTAAATGACCAAATATTTAAATGAAACTAAAATCCTTTAGAGACAATTTTCGAACATTCATAAAATGTACTAGTTATATATGTAATTATACAAAAGATATACATTATTTAAAAATTATAAAATAACAAATCTATTTAAAATAACTTGCAAACTATATTATATATTATTTTCTTGAAATTTTTATAAAACTGAAAATTTTAAATCATTTGAAAATTGGAGAAGCTCAATGATTAATTATTATCGGGAAGGGTCAAAATTGGGTGTCAACAGTAGTAACTTGGAATTTCCCAACCTGATCCAGATTTGGACGAAATCGGAGTCATTGAAGTCTAGGGAAGTTTGGTAGCAATTGGGTGATCTAATTACAAATTTGATTACAAGTGTAGTTTGGTAAGTCGTTAAGGAATCCGTCGACTTTACGAAATTGAATTCAAGTAAGTAGAACTCCCGGAATCGATCTTAGCGTGCACGGTATTTTCTGAGCGTCGTTAAAGGAGTGTTATGAAATGAGGGTCTTGGAATTATTAAAATAGCTCACTGTTTCGTGCAAGCCGCTTTGGCGGTGGTTTTGGTCACTCTGGCGGGGTCGCTGTAGCAGGGTAAGGGCCGCTGTAGCGGGCCAGACGCGACTTAAAGTCGTAAATAAACCTCAGAACATTTTTATTCTGTACTTTTCAGTTTTGAGAGCTAAGGAACGAATCCTAGGCGATTCTTGACAGTTTTCCACCATTCTTAAGGCTAAAGGTAAGGTTTTAACTCCCTGAATATGTTTTTCGATCCGTAGAATGTAATCTAATGGGTAATTATCGATGGGAGAGGGTTTTGATCTAGAAACTATGGTGGAAAAATCGCTAAATTGGATACTTGGGATCATGGGTATGATCTAGGGTTGATAGAATTGTTGTTAATCTGGTTCATTAGTGATTGTGTATTGATTGCCGTATTATATTGATTGTTTGTAGACCAAGAACAAGCGAAATGAATTCGAAAGGGAATGATTAAATTTCTTAGGGTTTCAAGCTTGTTTTGAGGTATGTGATGGTTGTAATTCTATGATTGTGTGATGTATGTTTGTTCTTGCTTTATTATGATGCATGTATGTATGCGAATGTTGCATTGTTGATCACATTAATTGTAAATGAGGATATATGAATGATGAATGCCATGAATCATTATTTGATTGTATGATTATGAGAATATACTTGTGATTGTGATTGTGGCTTGTTGAATGGATCGGGTGTTGCGTTCCGACACATTAACTTGGATCGGTTGCCACATTCCGGCATAATTATGGGATTGGTTGCCACGTTCTGTCCTAAATATTGGATCGTGTACCACGTTCCAGTATACTACATGTTTGGATTTGGGCTCCATGAGAGGACCAATGACTTGATAAATGTGAAGTTGTTCGTTGTTTGTTAAATGTTGATAATCTTGTATATGTTCGATATTATGCATATGATTATATTGTTGTATTGGCTTATGCATGTTGCACTTAGTGGGATACCCGCGGATCCTACCAGTACACTGTGGTTATGTACTGATACTGCACTTGCTCTTTCTTTATTAAGAACAGGGCATCTTCAGGCGGCTATTGACAGACCTCGCTTAGAAGATCAACGATCTTCATTCAAATTCAAGGGTGAGCCAGTTCGTCCAGGCTGCCATGAGTTCTCTTTCGTCTATGTCCACATTTCGGATTTAGACTTTTCTAGTTAGTTATTAGTTGTTAGTTTGGGGTTGTGACCCTTCTTGTTTAGACTTTTGGTTCATTGTGAGATGTTTTGGTACATTGACTTTCAGGTTCTAGGTGTATTTTTCCGCATTGTTAATTGTTAGATCTTTTCGAAGTTTATGGGAACTTCAGTCTTTAGCTATTTAACTTACTTTCGTAACTTAAATGCTTTAGTTGCTTGGTTTTGGTTGTAGTAGTGGTTCTCCCACCGGAGGGTTAGTGTAGTGCAATCACGACGATCTGGGTAGTGACAAAGTTGGTATTAGAGCCTAGGTTCATTGATCTCGATGTACCAAAACGAGTCTATTAGAGTCTTGCGGAACGGTACGGGGACGCCTTTACTTTTCTTCGAGAGGCTATAGGACTTTAGAAAATCTCTCTGTTTTCTCTTGTCTCCTTTCATGCTATGACTTGATTCCAATTGGTATCTGGCGATTCAAATTGGTATCTAACCTCCTTCACTCTTCTATCCGCAAATGGTTAACACTAGACTCAACGGCGTCAGGCCCGTAGCTCCCATCAATGCTCCAGCTGAGGAATCTGCAGCGAGAGGTCGCGGTCGAGGCAGGTGTAGAGAAAGAGCTAGGGGTAGAGGCCGAGAAAGAGTGACGCCTACTAGAGATGGGGTACCAGTCGGAAATGTTCCCTAAAATAAGGCCCCTCACGTGCATCATGAAGAGATAAAAGAGGATATT
This sequence comes from Solanum acaule, assembly GCA_036250505.1. Lineage (NCBI taxonomy): Eukaryota > Viridiplantae > Streptophyta > Magnoliopsida > Solanales > Solanaceae > Solanum > Solanum acaule. The sequence continues at coordinate 6,171 of JAJOOR010018760.1, forward strand.
GAGGTTGAAAATGTTGAGGAGGTTGGACAAGAGGAAGAGGTGCAGGCTGAGACTACCAGTGTTCTTCCCATAGACCCAGTGTTAGCTCAACAGATCATGTCATTTCTGAAAGGGTTGGTTGGTCCTGGAGTGCTTCCTTCCATTCAAGCAACTCAAACTCCTACTAATCCCCATTGCTAGCACTACGCCCAAGGTGGGTGGGACTGAAGGTAATGATGCTTTCTTCCGTCCTTTGTTGAGTTCTATTATGACTGGTAATGAGCATGAGATGTTGACTAAGTTTTTTAAGAGAAAGCCTCATGTATTTCTTGGCTCTAAGAATGAGGATGCTTGCGAGTTTATCTTACACTTTTATAAGAGGCTTCATAAGTTGAGAATTGTCTATCAGCATGGGGTTGAGTTCGTGAATTTTCAACTTCAAGGTGAGGCTAAATAGTGGTGGAGAGCTTATATGGAATGTAGATCTTCAACTTTACCTCCACTTACTTGGACCCAATTTCATGCTCTGCTTCTAGAGAAGTATGTGCCTAGAACTTTGAGAGATCGCAAAAAGGATGAGTTCATGGCTTTGGAGCAAGGTGGTATGTCTGTGGCTGCTTATGAGGCCAAGTTCCATGCTTTGTTTAGATATGCTACTCAATTGGTGACTACTGAGGAGGAGAGGATCCGTTTATTTATTAGGGGATTAAACTCTGAGTTGCAGGTATTATCTGTTCATATAACCTCTGTAGGGAGAATCTTTAATGAGGTAACAGACTTTGTGAAAAAAGTGAATGGGTGAGGCGAGACGGTCAGGCTAAGACATTGGCAAAAGGGCCAAGAACTCGGGTAACTTTCAAGGTTCTTACTCCAGGGGGTCTGGAAGGCTAACACTTGCAGCCAAGCCAATTCAGTCTTCTATGCCCGCCTCTACAGGTAACTACTCGGGAACTCCACCTCATAATTTGATTCATGATAGCTAGAGAGTCGCGCCTTCGACAAGCGGCATACCATTTTTTGATCGTACATGTTATAACTGTGGAAAGCCTGGGCATATGAGAAGAGATTGTCCCCACCTATGAGTGTTAGATTTCGTGCAACAGCAGACTCCTGTGGGGAATGGTAATAATGGTAGAGGGCGTCCACAAGGTGGACGAAGAGGTAATCAGCGATGTTGTGGAGGTAGAGGAAATGGTAATGCAGGTAGGGGTAATGTGCAACCAGGCAGGAAAATGGTTCGTCAAGATGATAGGGCTCAGTGTTATGCCTTTTCGGGCAAAAATGTGGCAGAGGCGTCTGACGCAGTGATTACAGGTACTATTCTTGTCTGTGACCAGATGGCTAATATGTTATTTGATCCGGGTTCTACTTATTCATATGTATCCATATGATTTGCCTTAGAATTTGCTATGATTTATGATATACTTGATGCCCCCATCCATGTTTCTACCCCAGTTGGAGAGTTCGTCATAGTCACCCATGTCTATCGTGCTTGTCCTATTTTGTTTATGGATTTTTAGACTTGGGCTGATTTGGTGATTTTGGATATGACTGATTTTGATATAATCTTAGGCATGACTTGGTTGTCCCCTTATCATGTTGTGCTTAATTGTAATACTAAGTCTGTAACTCTAGAAATTCAAAGGAAAAATTAGAGTGGGAAGGAGTGTACAAGCCTAAGCAAGCTAAGATCATATCCTCCATTCGGGCAAGTAAACTGGTAGAGCAGGGTTGTTTGGCTTATATTAGGGATGATGAGGTTGAGACTCCCTCTATTGAGTTTATTCTTGTGGTGTCAGAATTTGGAGAAGTGTTTCCTAATGACTTGTCTGGTATGCCTCCAGATAGAGATATAGACTTCTGCATTGATTTAGAACTTAGTACACATCCCATTTTTATCCCTCCATATCGCATGACTCCGGCAGAGTTCAGAGAGCTTAAGGCTCAAATCCAAGAGCTTCTTGATAAAAGATTTATCCGTCCTAGTGCTTCCCCATGAGGTGCTCCAGTTTTGTTTGTTAAGAAAATATATGGTAGTATGAGAATGTGAATAGATTACCGGCAATTGAATATGGTCATTATTCGAAACAAGTATCCTTTGCCTCAAATAGATGATCTTTTTTATCAATTGCAAGGTACATCAATTTTCTCTAAAATTGATCTAAGGTCTGGTTACATCAATTAAAAAATAGGCCTGAAGATGTCCCCAAGACGGCGTTTAGAACCCGCTATGGGCACTATGAGTTCCTAGTTAAGTCTTTTGGTTTGACTAATGCGCCTGCAGCTTTCATGAGTTTGATGAATGGGGTGTTCAAGTCATTTCTTGATTCATTCTTCATAGTCTTTATTGATGATATTTTGGTCTATTCGAAAAGTGAGGAAGAGCATGCCGAGCATCTTTGTATTGTTCTGTGTGTTCTTGGGAAACAAATGTTATATGCTAAATTTTCTAAGTGTGAATTTCGGTTGACTTCTGTTGCATTTTTGGGGCATGTAGTTTCAAAAGAAGGGGTAATGGTAGATCCCCAAAAGATTGAGGCGGTTAAGAATTGGGTTCGGCCTAGCTCTGTGACGGAAGTTAGGAGTTTTATGGGGCTCGCTAGTTACTATCGTCAATTTGTGAAGAACTTTGTTTCTATTGCCACTTACTTGACTAATTTGACAAAAAATGAGATACCATTTGAATGGACTGAAAAATGTGAGGGGAGCTTCCAAAAGCTCAAGACTCTCTTGACCACCGCACCTATTCTTGTATTACCGATTGAAAGTAAGGATTTTATTGTTTATTGTGATGCTTCACATTCTGGTTTGGGTGCTGTGTTGATGCATGATAAGAATGTTATAGCTTATGTCTTGCGTCAATTGAAAGTGCATGAGAGGAATTACCCAACACATGATTTTGAGTTAGCAACGGTAGTATTTGCTCTTAAGATCTGGCGACATTACCTTTATGGTGTTATGTGTTAGGTGTTTACTGATCATCATAGTTTACATCATATGTTTACTCAAAAGGATCTAAATTTGAGACAGAGAAGGTGGATGGAGTTACTCAAAGATTGTGATGTGACTATTCAATATCATCCAGGTAAGGCTAATGTAATGGCAGACACTTTGAGTCGAAAGGCGGTAAATATGGGTAGTTTAGCTTACTTGAGTGTAACTAAGCGACCTTTCGCTAAGGAAATTCAGACCTTGGAGTCTAAATTCATGCAATTAGGCATCTAAAAAAAAGGTGGGGTGTTAGCTAGCATTGAAGTAAGGGACACGTTTATGGAAGAAATCAAGGCCAAACAATTTGAGGATGAGAATTTAAATGAACTTAGAAGAAGACTGCGATTGGTAAGGCACAAGAGACCACTCTTGATGCGGAAGGTGTGCTCAATTTTAAAGGAAGAATTTGTGTTCCTCGAGTTGATGACTTGATTCAGAAATTGTTGGCAAAGTCTCATGGTTCTCGATACTCCATTCATCCGGGTGTGACCAAGATATACCGAGATTTGAAGCGAATTTATTGTTGGCGGGGCATGAAGAAGGATATAGCGGAGTTTGTGGCTAAGTGTCAAAATTTCCAACAAGTGAAATATGAACACCAAAGGCCTGCAGGTTTGCTTCAAAGAATGCCAATTCTGGAATGTAAGTGGAAGAGGATAGCCATGAATTTTATGGTTGGTCTTCCCAAGACTTTGGGGAAGTTTGATTCTATTTGGGTAGTGGTTGATAGATTGACTAAGAGGGTCTTGGAATTATTAAAATAGCTCACTGTTTCGTGCAAGCCGCTTTGGTGGTGGTTTTGGTCGCTCTGGCGGGGCCCATATGGCGGGCCAAACGCGACTTAAAGTCGTAAATAAACCCCAAAACGTCTTTATTATGCACTTTTCAGTTTTTACAGCTAAGGAACGAACTCTAGGCAATTTTTGACAGTTTTCCACCATTCTTAAGGCTAGAGGTAAGGTTTTAACTCCCCGAATCCATTTTTTGATTCGTAGAATGTAATCTAATGGGTAATTATCGATTGTGGAGGGTTTTGATCTAGAAACTATGGTGGAAAAATCCCTAAATTGGATACTTGGGATCATGGGTATGATCTAGGGTTGATAGAATTATTGGTTATCCGGTAATTAGTGATTGTTTGTTGATTCTCGTATTATATTGATTGTTTGTAGACCAAGAACAAGCGGAACGAATTCGGAAAGGGAAGAATCAAGTTTCTTAGGGTTTCAAGCTTGTTTCGAGGTAGGTGATGGTTGTAATTCTATGATTGTGTGATGTATGTTTGTTCTTGCTTCATTATGATGCATGTATGTATGCGAATGTTGCATTGTTGATCACATTAATTGTAAATAAGGATATATGAATGATGAATGCCATGAATCATGACTTGATTGTATGATTATGAGAATATACTTGTGATTGTGATTGTAATTGTGATTGTGGCTTGTTGAATGGATCGGGTGTTGCGTTCCGACACACTAACTTGGATCGGTTGCCACATTTCGGCATAATTATGAGATTGGTGACCACGTTTTGGCATAAATATTGGATCGGGTACCACGTTCCGGTATGCTAACTGTTTGAGTTTGGGTTCCATGAGATGACCAATGATTTGAGAAATGTGAAGTTATTCGTTGTTTGTTAAATGTTGATAATCTTGTATATGCTCGATATTATGCATGTGATTATATGTTGTATTGGCTTATGTATGTTGCACTTAGTGGTATAGCCGCGTGATCCTACTAGTACACTGTGGTTGTGTACTGATACTACACTTGCTATTTCTTTGTTGAGTACAGGGCATCTTCAGGCGGCTATTGACAGACCTCGCTTAGAAGATCAATGATCATAGTTCGAATTCAAGGGTGATCCAGTTTTTCCATGTTGCCATGAGTTTTCCTTTCGTCTATGTCCACATTTCGGACTTAGACTTTTCTAGTTAGTTATTAGTTGTTAGTTTGGGGTTGTGACCCTTTTTGTTTAGACTTTTGGTTCATTGTTAAATGTTTTGGTACATTGACTTTCAGGTTCGAGGTGTATTTTTCCGCATTGTTAGTTGTTAGATCTTTTGGAAGTTTATGAGAACTTCAGTCTTTAGCTATTTAATTTGCTTCCGTAACTTAAATGCTTTAGTTTTTGGTTTAGTTGCTTGGTTTTGGTTGTAGCAGTGGTTCTCCCACCAGATGGTCAGTGTGGGTGCCAATCATGACGGTTTCGGTCGTGACACATTATTAGTCAACATTATATATCGTTAATCATCATCATCATTAGTTATCCGTATTCAATATCATTCCAATACTAATTATTAGTCTTGCCACCATCAACCACAGTTAATCACTTTTGCCAACAACTAAACCATCATATACTATCCACAACCACCATCATTAGTCAACAACATCCCAAATCAACACACACAAGCTAAGCACTATCGTTAGTCAAATATTTTATTGATATAATATTAGATCAACTTAGTATTTTATTTGATTAATTTTATATTTATTATTTTTTAAGCAAAACAATTTTTTATATTCAGATGTTGAGAAAACAAAAAGTCTTAACTATTTAGTATTCAGATCTTAATGCAACATGTTAAAAATGTATTATTTATGTATATTATATATTAATATTAAAAAATATATATTTATTAGCTATTATTTCGAGTAGACGGTTATTTATGTCAATTTCTCTTATCTAAGAAAGTAAAAATTACACAAATCCTATAGTGTTAAGAGCTAATTACATCATATCCTTACTCTTTTCCAAATTACAAAAATCTCTTAAATGTAAGAATTTTGGATACATCACTCGATACATTACCTTTGTTGATACAAGACACAGATGTCTCGATATATCGCACAATGTTTCGATACATTACCTTTGTATTATTTTTTTATCCCGATACTTCGCGTAAGACTGGTGTATTTGAGAATAGGAGAGATAGTCACGAAAATATGATTTTTTTCAAATGAGAGAAAATTTTAGAGAATACGATAAAATAAATTGTGTATTTTGATAGTTTTTTACCTTCTAGAAAAGGGGAAACTATATAAATGAGCCACAAAATACAAAATAATTACAATCTCATAGCTCAACCCAAACTAATTCAACATATACACATTTACCCAAAATAAATTTCAGTTCATGTCCCCTTTAATTTAAGCCAAATTCACACCCAAGCCCAATGTTTTGTCCTACTACAAAAAATAGGAATTTTAGCCACGCGAGAACCGTGGCTAAATGATACACAAACCGTGGTTAATTTCATTTCCCATTTATTGTTTTGTCCTATCATTAAGTACTTTTAATTTTTTTCTCATTTATTATTTTTATTTATTCTTTTGTTCTTTTCTCATTTGTTATTTTTATTTTTATTTTGGTTCTTTTCTCATTTTTTTTTATTCTTTATCAGAGATACCATTTCGTAATGATTTTATTATTTTCTTTCTTTCTTTTCGTCTTCTCTTTTTTTTTGTCCTTCTTTCCCTTTTTTCGTTAGTTAATCTTCTTATTAATTTTTTTTCTCCTTTTTCTATATTTTTTTCTTTTTAAGAAAACAAAATAGATAAAAAAAAAAAATTAAAATACCAACTAACTATTTTCAAATTAATAAAAATAAAATAAATAAATAACTATACTACTATAATAAATCTTAATAATACCACAAGAATATCTCTCTATATATATATACTCTTTATAGTATCAATGATTAATGAGTATTTTTTAACAAAAAAATCTTAATGATACCATAACAATATCACTGAATAATGAGTAGGGTGCGAACAAGACACCTTATACTTTTCTGGTTATTCTATCACATCTCTGATTCATAACACCATTACTGAAGACTGCTTTGAGAATAAGAACATGCTGGTTGAGTGTGCTATACTAAATGGTTGTGACTGAAGTATATCAGATATCACAAGTCCAAAGCAGAACTATATGTTGGGGAGTCAATTGAAACAGAGAAGTAAGTTGAAATGAGCCATGAAAGAGTTAATAGATTATCAATTTCAAACTCATACAATTATATATGACAATTTGAAGAATGATTTTTGGGTGCTTCAGTTGTCTTGACTCTCTCAAAATTTGAAGTTCAGGAATTTGAGTACTCAAATGAAACCAAATTTGAAGCATCAATCTCCGATATGCTCCAACAAAATAGTTGTGACTGAAGTATAAACGATATCACAAGTCCAAAACAGAATTATATGTCAATAGAAACAGAACAGTAAGTTGAAACGAGTCAAGATGGAGTTATTGCTTGTAAAGTTCATACTCATCCAACTTTTACGATTATATGACAGAACACACTATTCCGGCTCAGACATGATGTACATTGCTCAAATATCTGTAAACTTTGACACTGAGAAATAACCACAACATATGACCTACCGAGCCATTTTCAGAACGACATCTATAAGCCAAAAGCATGTACAACAAATCCACATAAACTACAAAGAAAACTGAGAATCAAACATACTGTTCTTGTGCATTGATATTTCCAACTTAATCATGTTTGATAAAAACTATTTTCAAATAATGAACTTATGCGAAATCTTAAATTTGAAGTTCTTAAAGTATATAGAATAAAGAACTTTATTAATGAATAAGTGCATTTTCAATTTTTAATAGAATAAACTGCATCACCAATCTAATAAAAAATAACACCAATCCCACATTTCAGAGTTTGTAGTTACCAGCTCACCACTTTGGTGTTCCACAAGATGCCAACTCTCCTTCTTCCTATCAAATTTGTAGGCTTTTACTCCTTTTAATTGACTAAGAAGAGGCATGCTTCCATGAGAAGTAAACTGACTCGAATTCTTCATATACATCAAATGATCAATGAAAAATGTGATTTTTTCTCTTGTTGAATGCACGTTGAGTCTCCTAGGCTGACAACTCCATACCAAAGCATCCACAAATGTTGAGCTCTCCCCATTCTTCCATATAATGATGACATTTAAAACGTCCACGTGGGGATTAGAATCTTTATGGTCCAGTTGCAAATTTTGAATGTTGATGTCATTGCATCTATAAGATTCAATGCGAACTTCAGACCAAGAGATCGAATTTGATAGAAACTTCCTCAACTTACAAAACCATGCTGCATTTACATTGTCACTATCTAAGCATTCAAGAACGATTCTTGAGTACTTCAGTTGTCTTGACTCTCTCACAATTTTAATTTGAGGAATGTCTTCCCAAGTGTACTTAAGTGATACCAAATTTGGAGCATCAATCTCCCATATTCCCCCACAAAACCGAATCTTCAAGAACTTTAGGGAAACCAACTTAATCTTTTGAGGATTCATTATTTCCAAGCCCTTGCAATACTCAAATATGAAAGATTCAATCAACGGACAACTATTAAGTATAGTCCGAAGCATGTTTTCATCTAATCTTACATAAGATAGAGAAAGTTTCCTCAAAGAATTGCAATTCACAACAGCACTAGGCAAAAGAGTACAAGATTCCAGAACCAATTTTCTCACAGATTTTACCGCGAAGATTGCGAAAATAAACAAGGGGTATGAATATGATGATATGGTAAGGTCTTTTACATCATTTGTAAGTACAATGTCAAGCCACTTATCAATCATACGGAAGAGTTTTTCAGAATCACCATCGAACTCTAGTAATTCAAACTTTTCTATAGGGATTTTTCCGTCCCTATATCTCCCCATAATATCATCCACTATTTTCATATCGTTGCCTTTAGAAAAATCAACTGTGAAATCCAAGTTTGGAAGAGTCGACCAGGCTTGCAGCCATGTTTTGGAAAGAATGCTCATCCGCGTTGCTTCTTTAAAACTAAGACAACAGAGTATTTTACGAATGAGACATTCCGACAACATATCAATTGAAGGTGTCCTATTGTGCAACCGTACCTTAAAACCCCATTTTTCGACTCCAATTTCACTGCAAAACTCGCTAATCAACTCTCCACCTCGCTTCTGCAATTTCCGGGCGAATTCAAACATTCTTTCCTTGTAATTTTGAGTAAATTGTTTTTTCCCATTAGGTTCGTGGCTTTAGAGGTTTATTCAATTTATAGGTTATGCCTTCAGTAGAAAGCAACAACACAAAAAAACACCTATATAAACTAGAACAGTACTAACATATAAATATAAGTTATCGTTATAAATGGTTAAAAAAATAAATTAATATAGTATATTTATGTAAGTTTCATGAAAAATTACTTTAAAAGATACCTTTTAATAAATAATTACTGATTTTAGCGATATTTTTATTTATTACCATTTGTAGCAATATATAACAATACTATGATAAATCTGTAATATGTATTAAAATTGAATTAGGTATACAATATATATGTATTATAACTGTTTTAAATTATATTATGCGTGTTTGGTAAGAAATTGACACATTGTATTATAAGTGTATTAAAATGTGTAAATGTATTATTTTTATCAATAAAACTTGTATTATATGTGTTTTATAAATTGTTCTCTGTAATATGTATTAAAATTATATTATAAATGTATTAAAAGTGATCAAGTGAAAAGAAAAGGTTATTGCTATAAATGCTAAATATTTTCTTAATGTAGTATATTTATGTAAGTTTCCCTTTTAACTCCTATTCGACTAAATAATAGTATGTTTAAGTTATAAGCTAAAATTAAAGAAAAAACATTAAGTTCATGAATGCAATTAGGGGTGTAAGTGTTCACTGTTTGGATAAAAATACATCCAAATAAAAAAATCGAATCAAACTAGTTAAATTAATTGATTTTAATTGGGTTTATTTTGGTTTCAAATTTTTGAAAATCGATAGTATTTGATTTGATTTTGTTAAAAAAATTGAAGAAATAACTGAACCGAACTGATAAATTATATACATATATTTAATTATTATACACTCATAATATATTATTTTTATGAACAATATTTTAAATATTTTTTACTCTCTCCATTTCAAATTAATTGATGGTTGAGGTGTTTCACACCCTTTAAGAAAAACGAAGATTAAGACATAAATTAAGCATAACTTTCATTTTTTACACTTATTAATTATTGTCAAATTTATGATTAAAATAACTAAACATTAATTAATAACTAATCCAATACTAACCAATGAGGGGTAAAATTGGAAGAACATTCTAAAAGTAATCTTGAAAATTGAACAATTAAATTAATTTGAAATATGAAAAATTGTCTCAACAATTCAATTAATTTGAAATGGACTCAAGATAATTTGATTTGAGTTCAATATAAACATGTTCAAGCATTAACCCATTCTAAAAGAATCTTTAATTGAGCGCAATTTAATCTTCGATTCAACCCGTTTTAAGACTTTTTATTTGCATTGATATAATGTATGTTCCTAATTGAAGTTATGGTTTACTATCTATTTTATATCTTTTATGATTTATCTATCCATTTGCAACAATATATTAAAATTAAGCGGGTCATGACCCAACCCATTTTTAGCCCATTTGAGCCCAAATTAAACGTGGGTCATCATGACCCAACCCGATTTCTATTTCAATAATGGGTAAATTTCATATATGGCAAACGGATTTAATGAAATAACGCTCTATATGTATAGTTTATCTAATTAATTGAGTGAAAGTCTTCGCTTGTATCCAAACCTCCTATTCAACTACTCTAACTGGTGCAACTTGCACCAAGCTTGGCTGTACTTAGATAGTAAATTCAATTAGGAGCACAACGTATTCTCTAGGAGATCATATACAAAATATATGGGGGAAGAAATGGAGAGGGCCATAGGCCACTTGCACTCGTTCGCCTGGCACGACAGAAGAAAGTAAAACTCGATTGAAGGCAGGCAAAAGGACAGCAACTTCAACTAGCTCACAGAAAATCTAACATAAATAAAGGGACGCCGTTGGCTTACTCGCTTGACCCTAAGTGAAGAAAAGTCGTATAGAAACAAAGGGCTTGCTTCCGCATAAGAGCATAAGATAAGAATGGTCTGGTGTCCCAGTTCATTCGGACCTGTAGTTAGCTCAGCTTGAGCAGCACTTTACAACTGAAGAGAACAACGGGAGGCGAGCCCTATTAGGATAGGAGTTTTCCTGCATTCTTCCCTAAATTTCAGACTGAAAAGTCGAAAGTAATAAGTTCAACGGGTAAGAGAATGCGTTTAACGATTCATGTGTATAGTTTAGTTTGTTATGAAGTATTTAATTTGTATATTATATTTTTTATTTATAATTTATACAATTTTTTTTTTTAATAAATAGATACATGAGCGCTAAATAAGGTAACAAAAAATCTAAATAATCCAATGATTCAAGCTAATAGTTTAAAATCAAATATCTTTCCAAAAAAAGTGCTATAATGATACAAACACCATAAAAATTGGTTTCCTCATACCACTGAAGCAATATTACACGAAAAAAAATTCTACTTCATTAATATTCTTGTATATTCAATGCGGAAACTTCATGTTTTGAACAACAAAAAAGAATACGATTGATTTATATAGTATGTATTTTTGTTTATACAAAAATAGAGAAATTGTATATTCTAACTATTTGTTAGAAAAAAAGAATGACACAATTTGTACGTACAATTATATGCTTTACAAATATAAACTATTTGTGTTTGTATATAACTATAAACTCTATATATATGTATATGATTATATGAATATAGTATTTAAATATGCAGAAATATACATATACCTCAAACAATTTTGTATATAAGTACTAAAATATACAAACTTTTTGTATATATCGCTATATACAAATTTATTTTATACAATTACCTGATGTTCTTCAAATTTGTGAATGTATATATATGAGTATCGTACTTAAGTATACATAAATATACATATACCTCAAGCAATTTGCATATAACTACCATAATATACAAATCGCAAACATACAAACGAAAGCCCAAATAGTATACAAACGAAAAAACAAAAAGATTAAGAAAAGATTTAGGCGGTTACATGTAAGATTGAAAAATCGATTATGAGGGAGATGGGGAATTTTGGATTTCAAGATGGAAGTGTAAGAGTGATTTTAGGAGAGAAAAGGGGAATGTAAAGAGGAGAGATGAAATTTAGTTTGTATACAAATGCAAATAAAGGTTTTCTTGGTTGAGTATACAATGAAACGTGGTCCCATAATTAATGACAAATTAAAAAAATGAAAATTGTAACCACTCATAATAATTAAATTAAATTATACCCTTTTTAACTAATAACATAGTAATGTTTGCCAACTCATGTAATTTTCCCTTCAATATATTGTATCATATTATGTACCTGTTGTCAGTTTCCAAAAAGGAAAAGAAACCATATGAAATCAAAATTCAAGCAAGGTTTCTATCTGATTTTGTTAGTCTCTAATATAGAAGCATTGCTTTACATACAACACACGGAAAATTAAGAATTCCTATTTCGTGATCCTTAATTGCTAAAAAAAAGTTGTGTGGATCCTACAGAAGTTATAGGTATCATTCACTAGGTCATTACAGATGTTCCTAAAAAATTGGGGTCAAAGATATAGGATCAGTCATATTTTCAAAAATTCATGAAATAATACACATGAAAAATTGAAAAAAAAAATCCTGAATTCATATTCGGTGGGTCAAAAAATTTAATATTGTTTTTAGGAAAACAAGTTCTTTAAAGATGAGGAAAATAACTTGCCTAGCAAAAGTAGAAAAACAAATTCCACAAGTGATATTTTTTTTACCAAAACATAATTCTAATTCTTACATAGTGTAAGAACTAAATACGAGATAACAAGTTCCTTTCACATTATAATTTTTAGTATTATGTTCAATCCTGCAGTAATTAGATTGAAGACAATGGAAAAAATGTAGTAGACAATAGCAAACCTTAATAAGTAATTTGGAAGGGTCTTGGACACTGAATTCAGCTTTCAACATTCTTAATTTTGTCAAAAGACAGAAATGTTTTGGGGACAATATACATATCAACAATTTTCATATCACGGATTGCAGTATTCATATGATATCCTTCTTTATGTAGAAGATTGTGCAAGATAAATTACCTAAAAAGGACTTTGTGTATCAACATAGTCTCAATAAGGTACTATTGCAATATATTATCAACACTGTGACTTTGCATCAACTCTTCATAGAAATTGACCTTGAAAAACATGTGCAAGTTTCTTCCACAACACTAGGGGCCGTTTGGTTATAAGGATACAAGATTTGAAGGACATACACAAACAACGCAACGAAAACCAAAATCCAAACATGTATCAAATTTGTGACCTTCATGACACAGGACGACTGATATCTCCATAATTTTTTTAGAAAATTGCATGGACAATCACTATATATTTCCTTCTTATAAATCAATTGTTGATGTTTATTGAGCTGACATCAATAGATATTTACATTTCGTATCTTGCCTGAACTCGTTAGTTGTTGTCCAAGAGCTGCATTCGTTACCGTCCATAGGCCTTTGATCTCCGATTGGACTAGCTTGCTTCTATGTGATTCTATTTTCTTCCCGTATTTCTTTTTCCTCAATAATGAAGATCGTGAATCAGTAGGGGTGTACATGGCCGGGTTGGTTCGGGTTTTTCAATTATCAAACCAAATTATTTGTGTCGGATTTTTAAATCTATAAACCAAACCAATAAAACTCGGGTTTTTCAACTTCGGGTTTTTTTGGGTTTGTCGGATTTTCGGGTTTTTTTCTAGAAAAGTATTCATACAAACGTATAATTTACTTGTACTTCAAATATTTCTTTAGTCCTACCAAAATACAACTATCTAAGGTGTTTCTTAAGAAAATAACACAACATATTATATGAGTAATGATACTAAAATATCCAACAAAAAATAATAATAATGAAATCGCGTAAAACAACTATTGCAAATTAACAAGTCATAATGAAAATGATCATAATTTAAAAGTACTAAATCATGCTAAAATAAGTTTAATAAGTATTAGTTACATGACTAAATATTAAAGGAAATTAAAATTAGATTATGTATTTGAATAAACCAA
>JAJOOR010018761.1:0-17052 GCA_036250505.1 Solanum acaule
AGAGTCTAGTCGTCCACTATGTGAAGGGAGTCCGCATTCTGCCTTGTCAATTGCGGTTAGATTAATGAATATTAAATCAGATTGGAATGTTCCTAATGCGGCTATGGACTCAATGGTTGATCTTTTGGGTGAACTAGTTAATCCGGAGTTTAACATACCAAAGAACTTCTATCAGGCAAAGCGTTTGGTGTCCAAGTTAGAATTGACGTATGATAGAATTCATTGTTGTGTTAATGGCTGCATGTTGTTTTACAAGACTAATAGTGAATTAGAAAATTGTAAGTTTTGTGGACATGCTCGTTATAAGAGGACTCCGACTGGAAAGATGGTCCCAGTTCAGGCGATGCATTATCTACCTCTCATTCCTAGGTTAAAGAGGTTGTATGCATCAGATGTATCAGGAATATAAGGCGATCACTCCTATCAATATTGTTGAACCAGTGTTGCAAATTCAAGAGTCTTCATCTGATGATGAGATACTGAATGTTGAGGAAGAAATATTCGAGAATGGGGAAAATGAATCATTTGATGATGAAGAATGGGACGATAATGAAAATAAAAAAACTGAGGAGGAAGAATGGGAGAATGATGGAATTGAAACAAGCGAGGAGGAATAATGTAGAATGAAAGCTAGATAGTATATATATGTAAGTGTATTTTGCTAATTTTATTGAATTTATGATTTTTATATATATTATACATGTAAATTTGCATACAGATGTCATCAGGCAGTGAGAGTGATAGACATCACGAGCATCTAGGAGTTAGCCAGACTAAACAGGCTAAAAAGAAGAAGTCTAGGAGACCCATAGATCCTGAGGATATTGCAGGATCTATTTCTTCTGCGCCAGAGTGCATCAGCCATGATACTCATATACTTGCTGTTCCGTTTGGTACGGCGGATCCTCGACAATATTATCCTAATTACATACAGTCGACCAGTAGGTGCTTCCTCTACTTCACAAGCAGTGCCTTCAGTATGCTACGATGACCTACCTTTACATGCTATTTGTCAAGGACGACCCTTATCAGCAGGTACTCCATCTCCCACAGGTGCATCTCCTCAGTTATCTACCATGAGGATTAGAGATTCTAGTAGCGAGCAGTCAGATGTTATAGCCGGTACGCCTCCATTGACTCAACGTTATTTGCATCCTGATGTATCACCCTTATTTACAGCTACACCTAGTGCTACTCTAGATGAGATGCTTCCTCTAGTTCCTGGCCAGAAGGACAGACTTGGTAGAGTCATGATTAAGCCGGATGAATCATCGTAAGTTTCTTTTGTTATCTATTTGTTATTTTATTTTATTTATTTCTTATACTTTAATATATTATTCATGAACTAACATATTTATTATATTTTTTGCAGGTGGTATCTGACAAAGGATGCTGCCCGGGCTTTAAAAGACTGTGTTAGGAGACTAAATGCACAGGCTTATCACCCTTGGGGCGAGATCCCAAACAGTATATGCCAGACGATGTTTAATAACTTTAAGGTATATATTTTTTAGTTAAGTTTAGTGTACTTTACTTTTCTCACTATCGATCTAATTAACGTTATTCAATTTTTTTAATTCAGACTATGTGTACTTGGGAGCCGAGGCACAATAATGTCCTTTTGACCACATTTGAGAGGAAGGCATCCGCCAGACTGTCTGCCTGGCTAAAGAACCTCGCTCGTGGAACTACTACTTCGGCTCCCAAGGAAAGCGACAACTACAGTACTGATAATGAGGATGATTGTGTAGGACCCATTCCCTAGTTTACATCGGTGAACTTTTATGAATTTTTTGTAATTTTGAACCAAATTTTAAAAAGCTTTATAAGTCTTTAAATTTTGATTTAGATACTTTCGAATGATATTTTAAGTTTCTTGTTTTATGTTTTGTGTAGATTGTTTATAATTGTGTGTTTGATTGGGCTGAATAGTATAGATCAATTGAATTGCAGGTGGGCAGCATAAACTGCTGTCAAAAAAATTGCAGAAAAAGCGACGGACAACATGGTTTTGTCCGTCGCTTTTATGGGTTTTAATTTTTTTTAAAACCCAGAAAAGTGACGGACAGGGTCCTTTTGTCCGTCGCTTTTTTGGGATTTTCAAAATTTGAATTTCTTCAAAAGCGACGGACTGCGTCGCCTTTTGGAAATTAAAAAAAAGAAAATTAAAATATAGCGACGGAGTCCGTCGCTTTTGTAAAAAAAATTCAAAAATGCAACGCGGTCCGTCGCTTTTGGAAAAGCGTCGAGCCAAAAAGCGACAGACATAATTGCGTCGCATTTCTGTCACTTTTGGCCAAAAAAGCGACGGACTGCGCCGCTTTTGTCCGTCTCTTTTTGGCAGTTTTTTAGTAGTGGGCCTTCATTTTCTCGTTCTTTTCAACCTTTTCGTTCCTTTTTGCGAAGTAGTGTCCATGCTTTCCTTCAATCTTCGAATACCTGAAACTTAAGGGTTTTCATCAGATATTGGGATAAAATAAGCATTTGAGGACACAATTTCTATTAAAATATAGCCCTAAATGAGTCAAATTTGTGGACTCATCAACACCCTCAACTTAAACTTTTGCTTGTCCTCAAGGGAACTCGAGTTCAGCTGGTCACAAAGAGTGTCTCAAACAGTGCTACACAAGTCTCAATCATGAATGTACACAACAAGACTCAAGTTACTCATGCCAAGATCAATTGTGTACTCAATGATTCAAGTTGTGACGCACAATTACAATATTCTCATGCTTGCAATACTTACTACTTGTGCAAGTTCAAGCTTAACAAAAAGTATCTAAATGACCTCACGTAAAGAATGATTCCATATTCACACAAAGAGGTTAAGCAATTCAAGATCAGGAATCAAATGCAATGCTCACACTCAAAAAGAGGAACACAATGCAGGTTTTCACCCAAATGTTTGCCCTTATTTTCCAATCGACTTTCAATTTGGCTTACTCAAGAACAAAAGGTCTTTTCAAGGCTTGAAATGGGGCTGAGTGCAAAGGTATGGTCATTTAGGCTCAGTCACTTCTTCATCCTCGTGAGATGTGGTGTTCTTAAAACGTCATTTTCCTTTCCTTTATCCCTTTTTCTTCTAGTGCTTCTAAGTCATCCTTTTATTCACTCTCCATGTATTGCTTGGAAACCCAATTCCTTTTGCACTTTTTATTCCACAATTTTATTTTATTTTATTTTTGAAGGGTTTCCATTTTGTCTTGCAATACCATGGGTTAAGGGATACTTTTCTTACACTTCTTGACTTCTCCTTTTCCTTTTCACCACACCCCCAACTTAGGCTTTTGGCCTAAGTTTGCTATTCACTAAACCACAAATCCAGAGGATTATAGGTAGTGGGTCAAGTAAGGTCCAGGGTTCATCAAGGTTCTTCTAAAGAAAGGTAAGGCTCAAGGGGTGTTCAAAAGAGTTTCACACGCTCACAGGTAGGCCACAAAAGAGGTATATGTCAAATTTGGCTCACACTCTTTAAAGTTGCCTTAGATCATTTCAAGAGCACACCTTTCTAAATCAATCAGACTAACGGGGCAAATTCTGGGTTTGTTTATGCATGACTCAAAGTAAGCTAATCACACAAGGCATCGACACTTAAGTCAAACAAGACTACACACTTTCGCTAGTGTGCAACGGTCATTACAAGAGAATTAATTCGATAAAGGGCTAATCACAACGAGATGCAAAGAGTTCACATATTGTCTATGCAACTTCATTTAGTCTCGTCGTAGCCATGCATTCATGTTCGTTCGATTGATAGCACTATTCAAGTCATCAGTATTGATCGGGACTAAGATTTAAATTTTGCAAAAGAACAACCACTTTCAACACACGAGAGGTGGCAAAAATTTTCAAAAACTGAAATTTTTTCAGAATGGTCAAAATCGTTTTATAAAGGAGCCATAAGCTTAAACATCCACAGAAAGCAGATAAAACACAACTTTAAAGCAGAACAACCCAAATATATACAAAACACGAATCACAAATAACACACAAAAGGTGAGCCTCACCCCACCACAAATAAAAGCAATTTGTCCTTAAATGCAATTAACACAGAATCCGAAAGGCAAAATAAAGAAAGATAGAGAGGGAGGTAAAGAAAAAAAAATCCTGTCTACGTAGTCTCTCCATCTGTCTAGGCATCAGTACCTGGAATGTTGTTAGTCTATTTCAGTTTCTTGTTTTCTCTTCTCTCAGCTTCAAATTCTGTAGCGATGTTTGCCTCAACCATGTTATCCAAATCATGCGCTGCTTTGAAGGCATGTATCGCATTGACGAACCCTTGATTCCATGAAGGGACAACAGGGTCAGTGTGAATCCTCTTATTAGAACTTGCTTCCTTGCTCTCGCTCTTGTCAGTTCTTCTAAACTGTTGCGCTCTTATGTGTCTAGGTGGCATGTTCCTTCCTGCAACTTTTGGTCTGGCCATGTCTGCAAAGTCTTTGAGATAATGTTAGAACAACCAAAGCAAAGACTTTCATCTATAGAAAGATTATATACTTCATTCGGTGTACCACCGAATACATTCAGTGAGCCACAGACACCCCGCTGGAAGTCACAGTGCAGAAAGAGTTAGAGGTGCAGACAAAGGGCGATTAAGGTGTACTTAGGCGAACCACCGAGTGGTTCGGCGAGCTCGTCACAGCTCGCCGAATCACCTATCGTGCCTACTTTTGACCCATCTTTTTGAAATCGGCCTCGCAAACCCCGATAACACAATTTGAGGGCAAATATCACAAATTTAACGAAGGCCCGTGACATACGAATACCACCCATCACACATTAACTCAACTAGATTCATCGGAGAACAAAATTTCACCATTTAAGCCAGATTATCGAATAACAATCAACACTTAACCAATTCTATTCACTCAGGAAGGTTCAACAGATCTTAACAATGTCAAAAAATGTACAAATGAGTGCAATGGTGACAAAATAATTATAGGATTTAAGAAAATAACCTGCTGTACTTATTGAAATACTACCGAGAAGCTAGGCGGCAATGCAATCCAAATCCGCGCACAAATTAATGAACCAAAATACTCCAGAAGTGCAAGAAATATAAAATTAGAGTGCAGGTGTGGGTTGTGAACAGATAAAAAGCGAGGGAAAGTGAATGAAGTTGGAACTTTTTAAACCTTTGGCTTGCAAAAACTGTCTAGTTTTTCTCCCACTCGGCGACATTAGTCAAGTTCGCCTACTCACTCGGTGACATGCCGACTATTTTGTTTTTCCGTCGAACTTTACAGAACCTCTGGTTTACGGGGGGTCCAAATGGCGATTTCCATCGTGATCGCCGATATTGTCGGCGATTCGCCAATAATTTCCAAAGCTCGCCGAATTTTAGACTCTAATATTGACAATGTCTAGAGGAGTCAGTGTAACTTTAACCAAAGAAATCTCTTGACAATCCCCAAAGTATAATTTCAGACGTTGACCGTTCACTTTAAAATGGAGGTCCTTCCTGATCTTCAACTTCTATGGCATCATTGGTGAACACCCGCGTTATTCTAAAAGGTCCAGACCATTTGGATTTGAGCTTTCCAAGAAAGAGTCTAAGTTGAGAGTTGTATAACAAAACCCAATTTCCTACCTTGAAGTCTCGCTTGAGTATTCAAGCATAATGCCATTTCTTCATCTTTTCTTTGTAGATGGCTAAACTTTCATATGATCTGAGTCTAAATTCATCCAATTTGTTCAACTGTTCTACCCTCTCCCTTGAAGTTTTTGACCAGTCTAAATTTAAGGCCTTCAATGCCCACAACGCTTTATGTTCTAGCTCGATGGGAAAATGACAAGCCTTACCATAAATCAACTGATATGGAGACATACTAATAGGTGTTTCATAAGCAGTCCGGTATGCCCATAGGGCATCATTGAGTTTCCTAGACCAGTCAGTCCTATTGGCATTTACTGTCTTTTCCAGGATGCTTTTGATCTCCTGATTTGACACCTCGACTTGGCCACTTGTTTGGGGATGATATGGGATTGCTACTTTGTGTTTCACCTCATATTTGCCTAGTGCCATTGTAAACCACCTATTGCAAAAGTGAGACCCCCATCGCTAATGATTGCCCTAGGAGTGCCAAATCTTGCAAAAATGTAGCATTTCAGAGATTGGACAACACTTCTCCCTTCGTTGTTTAGAAGTGAGATGGCCTCTACCCATTTGGAGACATAATCTACAGCCACCAAGATTTATTTATTTCCAAATGAGAACACAAATGGGCCTATGAAATCAATCCCCTATACATCGAATAACTCGACTTCCAAAATAGGAGTGAGAGGCAACTCGTGCCTTCTAGACACATCACCTTGTTGCTGACATTGAGAGCATTTCTTTGCAAATTCATTGCATTCTTGTGTAAGGACGGCCAGTAATAACCACTTTGGAGGACTTTAGCGGCAGTGTGAATACCACTATGGTGACCTCCTACTGGAGATGCATGGAATGTCTACTGCTTCTTCTTCTGGAACACACCTCCTAATAACATGGTCAGCACATTCTCGAAACAAGTATGGTTCATCCCAAAAGTACTTTTTAACGTCGAACAAGAATCTCTTTTGTTGGTAAAAGGTCAGCTCATACGACATCAATCCACTCACAATGTAATTTGCGAAATTTGCATACCACGGCGTAGGTTTGAGAGATATAGCAAATACCTATTCGTCGGGGAATGAGTCATCTATGTCGACCTCATGCCTGTCATCCTCCCTTCCTTCCAACCTCGACAAGTGGTCGACCACTTGATTTTCACAGCCTTTTCGATCTTAACCTCAAAATTGAACTCTTGTAATAGCAGAACCCACCTTATCAATCTTGGTTTTGCATCTTTCTTCGCCATTAAGTAGCAGAGTGCAGCATGATCAATGTGTACTATTACCTTGGTGCCTAGCAGGTATGCCCAAAACTTTTCAAATGCATAGACCACTGCGAGCAACTCTTGTTCAGTGACTGTATAATTTTGCTGGGAACTATTCAGAGTTTTGCTTGCATAATAAATTGGGTGAAATAGTTTGTTGCGCTTTTGCCCCAACACTACTCCCAACGCCATACCACTAGCATCACACATTACTTCGAAAGATTCGGACCAATCAGGACTGACGATAATCGGGGTGGTTACTAATTTTTCTTTCAAACACTTAAATGCGGTCGTACAAGCGTCATCAAAATAGAACTTCACTTCCTTCTCTAGGAGTTTGCACAGTGGATGTTCAATATTTGAGAAGTCTTTAATGAACCTTCGGTAGAAACCTGCATGACCCAAGAAGTTGCGAACACCCTTCACTGAAATTCGCGGGGGTAATTTCTCAATGATCTCAATTTTCGCCTTGTCAACCTCCAGTCCCTTTTGTGACACCTTGTTCCCAAGAACTATACCTTCCTTCACCATAAAGTGACATATTTCCCAATTAAGAACCAGATTCGTATCCACGCACCTTTGGAGTACCTGTCCTAAGTGTGTCAAACATTCCTCAAACGTGTCCCCTACGACTGAGAAGTCGTCCATGAATACCTCCATAGAGTCTTCGACCATATCCGCAAAAATAGACAACATGCAACGCTGGAATGTTGTTGGGGCATTACACAACCCGAATGGCATCCTATTGAATGCAAATGTTCCATAAGGGTAGGTAAAAGTGGTTTTCTCTTGGTCCTCCGGTGCAATAGAGATTTGATTGTAACCGGAATATCCATCTAAAGAGCAATACCACCCCCGTTCTGATAACCGATCAAGCATCTAGTCCATAAATGGCATTGGGAAGTGGTCATTTTCGGTCCATGAGTTAAGCTTCCGATAATCCATTTATACTCTCCACCCAGTCACTGGTCTTGTCAGCACAAGTTCTCCTTTTGCATTTGGGACTACGGTTATACCTCCTTTTTTGGGTACGCATTGCACTGGACTTACCCACTTACTATCTGCAATAGGGTAGATCACTCCCGCATCTAGCCACTTGATGATCTCCTTTTTTACCACCTCTTTCATTAGAGGGTTCAATCTCCTTTGATGTTCCACACTAGGTTTACATTCACTGTCAAGCCGAATCTTTTGAATACAAATGCCAGGAGGAACTCCTATTACATCGGCTATGGTCCATCCAATAGCTTTTATATGCTTCTACAATACTTCAATGAGCAATTTTACCTTCCTTTCAAGAAAATTAGTTGCTATAATCACTGGTAAAGTATTATTGGCTCCTAAGAAGGCATACTTTGGATGAGAAGGTAGGGCTTTTAACTCTAGACTCGGTGGTTCTTCTGTTGATGGCTTTATAGGAGTACTTTATCTGTTTTTCAGGTCGATATCCAACTTGATTGGATTCCTTGAATATAATCCTAACCCTGATAAGGCAGCTACCACTTCCTCATATCCTTGAACTTCGGATTCATCATAGTTGGCGAGCACAGATTCAAGGGGTTCATTCTTGTGCATTAAATGGCTCAAACTTGTCACTGCCTCATCTATAACATCCTCAGTGGACACCACATGGATATTAGTTGGTTGCTTCATGGATTTATAGATATTGAAGGTCACCTCATCATCATTCACACGGAACTTTAATTTCCCACTTTCGACATCCACCAATGCTCTCCCTGTAGCTAAGAATGGCCTTCCCAAAATAATGGGGATTTCAGCATCGATCTTGCAATCCAGAATCACAAAATCGGCCGAAAAGATGAACCGATCTACTTTTACCAGTATGTCATAGAGTATCCCTATGGGGTACTTGATTGATCGATCAGCCATAAGGAGTGTCATTGTGGTTGCCTTTGGTTCACCCAAACCAAGTTGCTTATATATTGCATAGTGCATCAAGTTAATGCTTGCTCCTAAATCGCACAAAGCTTTAGCGAATTGGAGCATGCCAATTGTGCACGGGATTGTGAATGCCCCAGGATCTTCTCTCTTAATGATTGACTCATTTGTCATAATTGCGCTGCAACTATGGGGCACATCGATCGTTTCATACTCCAAGCTTCCTTTCTTTGTAACAAGCTTTCTCATGAATTTGGCGTATCCCGACATTTCTAACAATGCTTCCACCAGAGGAAGTTAATTGATAAGTTCTTGAATACTGACAAATTTTTTTTGAACTTCTCATCTTCATTCTTCTTTTTCAAGCGTTGAGAAAATGGTGGAGGTATTTTGGGCAAAAGGTGTGTGACTTTTGGAACTTGACTATGTTGGTCTACATCCTCTTGTGGTTCTTTGGCAAGTTTTTGTGGGCTAGGAAATTCTCGTTCCTCTATAACCTGGCTCCTTTCCTACGTTCGAGGGTCCTCATCCTCCATCCCATTCCTTTTTGCTGTCTTTCGACTACGGGTAACCACAGCCGGCCCTCTTTCATTATCTTTCATTAGTGTCCTGGATGTCCATTGAGCTGATAATAGATTCAATTGACCGTCTAGTGTTTTAATGGCATCAGCATGAGAATTCACTTTACTGTTCTGTGATGAAAAGTCATCTCTTATTCCTTTTAGCAAATCATCAGAGCCCTCAACTTATCAAGTATGCGTGACAACAGATCATTTACCCGAGGACTACATGCGCTCTCTTTTGATTTCGGTCTTTCACTCAATTGAGTACGATTTTCCTCATGGTCATCTTGCTCAGCCCAATCGTGGCAATATCTCATTGGTTCTTCACTCCTATAATGGTTCCAACCTTGATTTCCTCCCCGCTGTTGATAGCATGGGTGGAAACCCTCCTCATATCTTGTGGAATTCCAACCTTGATTCTCCCCAGTCTTAAGTAACCAGAAGGAGAATCCTCCTCAACTCGAAACACTCCATACTTCCCCTTCATGTGCTCGTGTATCACTTCCATTTGAGACAATCTTTTTGATGTTTTCGTCCCTCTCCTTTTCTTTATCGAGTTGTTCTTGTGTTAATTTGAAGCATAGTGGGGAAACGTGGTCACCTTTTGTGTACCATGCTTGATTTAATCTAGTCATGCCATCTAGGAGTAATGAGGCTACTTCAAAGGATTGTAACATTATTCCTCCTTACACCAGCTGATCAGCTATCCCTTTATTCACCGAATCCAGACTACGGTAAAAATATTGGAGCAATAACTCACTCGGTAGTCCATGCGTTGGACATTTCGCAAAAATCTCTTAAATTGTGTCCATGATTTGTGAATGGGTTCGCCCTTCTTTTGATTAAAATTTTGAATGTCATCTCTCAGTTTCATTATCTTTGATGGAGGGAAGAATCTTTCATGAAAAGCCGTAACCAACTTCTTCCATAACTTGATGGAGTTCTTGGAAGCTCGACCAACCACTTAGTAGCTTCCTCGGTTAATGATAATGGAAATAAGCGCAGCCTTATGCATTCTTGTGACAGATTCTTGAATGACAAAGAAGTGCACACTTCTACAAAGCTTCATATATGCTCATACGAATCTTCGTGCTCCCACCCTCCATATAAACCTCTTCAATGTATGAGATGGAGCATTGTGCTAGTAACTTCAAATGTTGCACTTCCGTCTGCTTGTGGCATGCATATTGCACCCATCTCTTCCACTTGGGTGGGGTTGTATACACTATTAACATCATCAATATCATCTCGATGAAAAGTATAACCCACTGGATAGCCTGCTTGGCAGCTATTTTTGTCGTTCACACTCATATGGCTGTTGAAACACACAAATACTCAAAACAAAACTAAAAATTAGGTAAGTAGCCTACCACTAATGAGAACGAAAATTCTACTTAACTAAGAATTCTCAAATAACACCACTCCCCGGCAGCGGCGCCATTTTGATGTTTGCATAATCAACGACACAACTTCCGATGTAAATGTCTACAATCGTGCAATAGTATAATAACCCAACCAAGGGTTGAGGTCGAGTCCCAAGGGAGTGGTTTCGAGAATTAATAGAAAAATAAAATTAGTTCTAACTAGTCGTAGCTAAAGACATTAACAACTAAAAACATTGTGAATTAAATGGGGGTGACACGAAAGTGTCAAATATCAAATGGGGGTTTTGTCACAAGTACAGCTAAAACAGTAAAAATGATAGAGAAATCTATGAACGAGACACTACAACATAAAAGGTATTTAGCGGCAATTAAAAAAGGCATTAGCGGCCATAATTATGGCCGCTATAGCCATTACCAGCCAATGTACCTTGGCCATTGTATCGGGGGTCGGTAAAGGCTTTTGCGGCCTTTTGGACAAAAGCTGGTAAAACCAAGCTCTTTTGCTGCTAAAACTCATTCGATTTAGTGGCAATTTGATGCGGCAATTTATAAGGCTGCTAAATCCAATCCTAAGCGGTTAGTTATTCTCATGTCGCGTCCATTTTTATAGCCGATAAAAACAACTAAATTGCCGCTAAAACACATTTGTTCTAGTGGCAATTGGTTGCGACAATTTAGATGGTTGTTAAATCCAATAGAAATAGTTAGTTATGCTTGTGTAGTGTCCATTTTTATAGCTGGTAAATCCTGCTAAATTGCCACTAAAACGCATTAGTTCTAGTGGCAATTAAAATAGTTGTTAAATCAAATTTAAAACGACAATCATGCTTATGTAGCGTCCATTATTATATCCGGTAAATTCAATAAAATTGCCGCTAAAAGTTCATATCTTTAACGACAGTAGTTTGGTGGCAATTATAAAGGCTAGAATATCCTAATTTTTATGGCTAGAAAATTCACTTAGTTTGACGCTAAAAGTCACAAACTTTAGCGACCAATTGGTTAGCCACAATTATTAATGACTACATCAACTCATAAATCCAACAAAATTCTAATTAAAAGAGCTTATTACAGGCAATGAAATTTGTCAAATACCAAAAAATATATAATAAAATTCAGAAAATATAATATATCTCATCAATCCTAGACAAACGAAAGAAGGTATAATCCAAACTTTAGTATCACAACTTAAAAACTAAACTTATTTGAATGAAATATCTAATATCATTATATAACCAATCCAATAAAATAATGTCTTCAAAGAATTTCCACGATGGTTCGCCGTACTGAAATATTTCATAAGCAAAATTTGTGAACATCATACTGTATGACCTGAAATAATAAAATAAATGTGTCAAAAGATGAAATCCAATTGATAAAAACATCACGAGATAGGAATTATATCATCTCATAGAAAACAACTCAAGGATCCGAAGTCACTTGGATCTCCTGTATAGATTATGATATAAAGTTCGTTCATGTTTTTATATGAGATCACTAATATTCAGCTATACCAATAACACACATGGATCAGACTAACTACATTACAGGGGCTGGAGACGATGCCAATGACTTTGTGATAAAACTAAGGACTGGTTCCACTAAGATGCTTCCACAAATGGTCACCTCAGTGAAAGCTTGAACCCAAGTGATGAACTCAAAGAAGAAGCAGGGCCTATTCCAGAATGTATTAATGGTTATAATATGAATGATGAGCAGATAGATGTAGAAAGAACAATGCCTAGTCCAAAACCAGTTAACAGTAGTACTAAGGATGAGGAGAAGCAGATAGATGGAGTAAAAGCAGTGCATAGCCAGAACCAGTCAACGGAAGTAATAAGGATGAATATCAGCAGATAAATGGAGTAAAAGCCATTAGTCCAGAACCAGTTAACGGTAGTAATAAAAATGAAGGGAAGCAGTTGGATGGAGAAAAAAACGTGTGTAGTCCAAAACCAATTAACAGTAGTAGTAAGGCTGAACAACAAATAGATGGTCCAGACAACAACTTTGTTTCTATTCTACAAGGAGAACGTTTCCCTTTAAAGGCAAAAGTGACCGAAAAAGAATCAACCAATTGGTGATGCTACTGATCATCAAGGACTGAAATTAAATGATTCCCCTACTATGGAACTAGGAAATTTGAATGACAGGACCAATGAGCAGAAAAATGTTTCTATTTCTGAAACTTCAACTTCTGTGAACAATACTGAAATTTCAATAAGGGGTAGAGCGACTGCAGATGATGAAATTGCATTGGACTGGTCCTTACCAATGCCAATATACAGTTATACCAACAAAACCTATAGATAAAACTAACTACCCTTCAGGCCTAGAGGGGAGCAGTTTCTAGTTCGATGGGCTATTCCACGGCTGCACGATATAGATGTATTATCAAGAATGGTTGATCCATCACTAAATGGTTGTTATCCATCCAAGTCTCTGTCTCGGTTTGCTGCCAAAATTTCCTTCTGTATTAGGGTCAGTCTCTTCCTTTAAATGTTTCTTATAGCTCTTTAATGAAGTGTAAAGTCCCACTTACAGATTTCTGCGTATGAGAAACTTTACTGGTTATACTTCATAAAATGATTCTCCAATCTACCTAAATTCTGGTGTTTTGATTAAATGACTCTGTTTTGGATAAAATTACTTTATCATAGACTGCATATAACTATTACCAACAAGAAAACAAACTCTACGTTCGAGGGCTGGCAACAATGCTGATGAATTTGGGATAAAATTCAAGGAATCTGGCAAGTCATTAACAATAGTTATCTCAATTAGAAAATGCAGAAGCAATGGAATATATATCATCTTAAACAAAGAAATGAGGGGATGAGGTGTATAAGGATTACTTTGAGTAATTGTACCACTAATACTCAGCTATATCAACAGAACTTATAGATAGAACTAACAACACTTCAGTGGCTGGAAGTAATGCAGATTACTTTGAGATAACATTCAAGGGCTGGCAAGTATCAACATGAGTAGTCTCAATTGGAAAATGCAAAATTCATGGTGATGTAGATAGTCTAAAATAGAGAAAGGATGGGACGGGTTGTGTAAGGAGTATCTTAAGTAATTAGAACACTAATACACAACTACACCAATAAAATCTATAGATAAAACTAACTAGACTCCAGGCCTAGTGGGGACCAATTTCTGGTTCGATGGGCTATTTCACAGGCCTAGAGGGGAGCAGTTATCTCAATTAGAAAATGCAGAAGCAATGGAATATAGATTATCTTAAACGAAGAAATCAGGGGATGAGGTGTATAAGGATTACTTCGAGTAATCGGACCACTAATACTCAGCTATATCAACAGAACTTATAGATAGAACTAACAACACTTCAGCAGCTGGCAACAATGTAGATGACTTTGAGATAACATTCAAGGGCTGGCAAGGCATTACCATGAGTAGTCTCAATTGGAAAATACAAAATTCATGGTATGCTGACAATCTAAAACAGAGAAAGGATGGGATGGGCTGTATACGGAGTAGCTTCAGTATTTAGAACACTAATACACAGCTATACCAACAGAACCCAAAGATAATACTAGCTAGACTTCAAGTCTAGAGGGGACCAATTTCTGGTTCGATGGGCTATTCCACAGGCCTAGAGGGGAGCAATTATCTCAATTAGAAAATGCAGAAGTAATATAATATTTATCATCTTAAACAAAGAAATTAGGGGATGAGGTGTATAAGGATTAATTCGAGTAATCGGACCACTAAAACTCAGCTATATCAACAAAACTTATAGATAGAACTAACAACACTTCAGCAGCTAGCAGCAATGTAGATGACTTTGAGGTAACTCAAATAGTAGCACCAAAGGACAAAGATGAGTAATACCATGAGAAGTTGGAGTATTTTCAGCAACACTAGGTTTCCATGTTGTTTGTGTTATTTGTCCATGGCCACTATCAGCACTGGGAAACTGAAAAATATTAGCACATTAGTTAACAATACTCTTATACGATTAAATTTCATTAGAAATAATGTCTAAAACTTATGGAAACGAGTTACCTGTCCACTTGAGGTGCCATTGATATTTTGAGGCATGGATTCATTAGGAGCATGCTTGCGCATAAATTGTCACATTTGGAGTAATTCTAATTGCATATTATCTTGATTTTGTTTAATCATATTCATTTCATCATTTTGTTTCACCTTCAATTCAGTTATCCCTTGTTCTAACCTCTGTACAATTTCATAAGATGAATTCTCTTCATCAGTTTTCTCTAAGAAAGATCTACTACCCCATAAAACAGAAGGAGTTGAACCAAGTCCTAAACCACGAACATACCCACTTCTTTCATTTCCTAATACATGGGAATACACATTGCCTTTCCAAGCAACACGGTGAGGAGGTTGGTCAGTAGATCCCTCACTATTGCTCTTCTTCTCATTTATCATGTCCTGACCAAAGAAAACATATTAGATCCAATTTGGAATTCAATTGTTCACTTTTATATTCTTTCATTTATGTTTTCCAATGTAGAAAATAAAAGAAAGAATAAATCTTACAATTGCTTTGGCCGAATCATCATCCAACAGTCTACCATCCACACGTTGTTTATGAGTTAATAATAATATTTCTGCTCATGTAGGCTCTCTACCATTTGCAGTCTAATACAATAAAATTGATGTCATCTATTCTTAACAAGAAGAGTTAAATTATTATAGTTTTTAATTTCAACAGGTTTTCTGCTCATTCATCAAGGTCGCAATACTTTTGGATCCTCCCGTGTGAGGCATCTTTTGCTTGGTCCTATTATATCTATTTGCTTGGGTACGTCTCTGTCATTGAAAGATTAAAACGATATCTTATGATTTATAAATAAAAATTGAGCATAACAAAAATCTAAACACTATGAAAATTAGTAACTAGGAGAATGTTGTAAATATTTGTTGATACAGACAAAGCCAATAAGATACAATTTGTACGATAGATATGTACCAAAAAGGACAATTTGCTAAATTTCTTACATCCAAGATATAGTTCTTCATTTGCCTCTTTCATGAGCTGTTCAAATTTATCAATCTCTTGATGGGATTGATTTCCAGATGTATGAGTAGCATTTTCCTGTAGGTTTGGCTCCATATCGACCCTTTCATTGACATCAATATCGTTAGATTGTGTACAACCTCCAAAGGCATCATGTATCATTCCTCTTATATCATCACCTCCTAAAGTTGACTAACTGCAATTAGTTACTTGAATATTGTTTGATCTATTTAGAGACTTTCCGTGAAAAAACTAAGTATCATATGATGGCAAAATACCATTAACCACAAGATGATCATAAGTTGTATCCCGATTTACTTGATGAAAAAGCACACATTCTGTACAGGGACATGCAATTTTGTCTCCATCTTGTTTTTCAGAAAAAGCATGATTTATAAAATCTTTGACTCCATTCAAGTATTCTTTACTAACTCTGTCACAATACATCCACTTTTTATTTCTGAAATTATCCATAAAGTTGAAGATTCTTTCTTTCAAAAATTACTGTAAGAACTAAAGATACGTTAGTAAAAATGGTGGAATTTTTTAATATGTAATTGCATAACTCACAAGATGTCATTTTAATAATTAAAATTATCAAACAGAAAATCGATACTAATTATACTCATGGAGGAAACTTGTCTATAATAATCTTGGATGTCCTAACTGGCTTATACGCCGAGGTTAGCAATACACTTAAGGATTACGTAGACGACTCAAAAGGGGTGCACTAACTGACCAGACTATGTGTTATGTAGCACGAATCAGTTGAGAACCTTTTATGTAAATGTCAATTTGATAGTATCATTTGGTCTTTAATTTTCTAAAATGCCTAAGGGTTCCCCAAATGTCTATGGGCTGGTCTGATAAGATTAGTTGGGCGTTACAAAATGCTAGAAGAAGTTCTAGTCAAGCGCTAATCTCAATTATATTACTAATAGATTGTGTCTACCATTTATTGTTAGAGAGGAACCATCAAGTTAAAGAATGTAAAGTAAAGACAATTCTAAGAAGGATTGCTCAAAATATTCATGTTCGAGAAGAAATTGCAGAACCTACATACAGTTTTGTAAGAGCTCTTACTTTCAGATTTAAGCATTTAATAGTTTAAGTATTTCGAGATTCTGATTGTAATACACTTAAGGCTTACGTAGATGGCTAAAGTGGGGTGTACAAACTGACTTGATTGTATGTTATGTAGTAGTAACATGAGAAAATTGAGCACCTTTTCTAAAAGTTACAATACTTCTATCATTTGGTCTCAACTTCTATGATGCCTAAGGGTATACCAAACTGACCTTATTGTATGTTATGTAGCAGTAACCTGAGAA
>JAJOOR010018762.1:0-12401 GCA_036250505.1 Solanum acaule
TGTTGGTTAAAGTAAAGTCTAAACCATTTTCCTCGTGGGATCGACCCCAACCTACAAGTTGGGTTCTTTACTTGATAACGATCGCTTATGCTTCTTTAGGGAGGTGTAATTTGAGCGTATCAAATTTTGGCGCCGCTGCCGGGGAATTTTGGCTTTTAGATTTATTTTAACTACATTATTGAACTTTAGTCAAATATTTCCTAATTTTACTTTTTCTTTTTTGTCTCTCTCAGGTTCTGACTCTAGTGTATGCCAAGTACTTGGAGCCAGGGTGAACCACTTACTCTGTACGATCTAGAGTTGAACCGAACTTTGCGAAGAATGAATAATCCAGGAGTTCAAGTTAATCCTATTGGAGGCAATCTAGGTGATGAAGTTGAGTTGCAACCTCCGAGGGTAGTTGGTGGGGAAAACCAGTAACTTGATGCAGATGCTTACAGCGAGGGCCTCGTTCTCAGGGTCGCCATCGAAGGCCCCACATGCTCACATAGCCAAGCTAAGGGTAGTTTGCAAAAGATGTGTAGGTCGACCAGACTTGGATATGGATGTCATCGGGTTGCGAGTGTTCCCTCTATCACTGATAGGCGATGCTGATGTATGGTTCACTGAGCTTCCTTATAACTCAATCTACACATGGGATCAATTGAGGGATGTGTTCTTAGCAAGATATTATCCAGTCTCCAAGAAGCTCAATCACAAAGATAAGGTCAACAATTTTGTGGCATTTCCTGGAGAGTCTGTGAGTAGCTCTTGGGACAAATTCACTGCGTTTGTAAGAGATGTTCCGAATCACCGTATTGATGATGAGTCGCTGAAGGAATACTTCTATCGAGGTCAGGACGACAACAATAAAGCAGTGTTAGATACTATTGCTGGAGGTTCATATGGTGAGTGCACATACGCACAGATTGCAGAAAAACTGGAGAAGATCTCACGCAACAATAAAGCATGGAGCACTAGGAGGTCGAATACTGAGAAAAACACATTTATCATTCATGCTACAAACAACCAGTCTGCGGATGAGATTCGTGAGGAGATGGCTCATATGAGGACCGAGTTGGGGTTGGTATTAAAGCATGTGAGCGGAGGTGTGGAGAAGGTAAATGCGGTGAATTACTTGACTAGAACGCCACCACCAGTTGAAGAGTATTACTATGAAGAGGATGCTTATGCGGTGAATAATCAGACGGGGGGTATCCGACCAAATGCCCAAGGATCCAACACAGAAAATTGGCGCCAAGGTCAAGGAAACCAAGGTCGGAACTATGGCAATTACAACCGAGAGGGTCAATATGTCCGGGATGGGAACTTCAATCGCGACAACAATTACAACTGGAACAACTATGGCAACAGAAAAGATAAGGTTAGACCTTATGTTCCTCCTCAAAATCGGGAATCTAGTCCTAGGGAAGATGGAGGCAATATGGCGCGTATTGAAAATATGATGCATAAAATGATGAGAAGGTTTGATGCAACTGATGAGAATGTGAAGGAGATGAGAAACGACTTGTCTGGTATTAGTCAAAAGGTTGATGCCCATGCAGTGTCAATAAAGCATCTAGAGTAGCAGATGACTCAGTTGTCTACTACAGTGAACCCACGTCAACCTGGCACTCTTCCTAGCAACACCATCCAGAATCCAAAGAATGATGGTCATTGTATGGCAATTACTACTCGAGGGGGTAAGCAAACCATAAATCCACCTATGCCGTCTATGGTGGATGTTGAGAATAAAAAAGAAGATGATGTGGTAGAGGTTAGAGAAGAGTCTGAGAATACAACAGAGAAAGAAGCAAAGATATCTCAGAAAGTGGTCCCCATACCTAGACCTCCACCAGCGTTTCCACAGAGGTTAGTGAAGAAGACTGAAGATGGTAAATATCACAGGTTTATTACTATGTTGAAGCAGCTTTCCATCAATGTTCCTTTGATAGAAGCTTTGGAGCAAATGCCTGGGTATGCAAAGTTTATGACAAATATGGTGACAAAGAAAAGGTCTGTGAGTTTTGAAGATGATGATAGATTGCAACATTGTAGCGTTATTGCTACAAGATCTCTTGTGCAGAAGAAGAAAGACACTGTGCTTTCACGATCCCATGTACTATAGGGTTATTACACTTTGCTAAGGCATTGTGTGATCTTGGTGCTAGCATCAACCTCATGCCATTGTCTATTTATAAGAAGTTGGGTCTAGGGGATCCAAAGCCTACTACGATGCGGCTACTTATGGCCGATCGAACCGTGAAAAGGCCTATTGGTGTACTCCATGATGTGCTAGTAAAAGTGGAGTCATTCATCTTTCCAGCGGATTTTGTGATTCTTTACTGTGAGGTTGATTTTGATGTTCCCATCATCCTTGGGAGACCAATCCTTGCCACAGGTCATGCATTGGTTGATATAGAGAAGGGACAAATGAAGTTCAGACTGAACAATGAAGAAGCAACTTTCAATATTTGTAGGTCCATGAAGCAGAGTGGTGAGCTCCAAACGGTATCTGCTATAACATACAGAGTTGAGAGTGGAACAGAAGTGCAAATTGAAGAGTGACTCATTGTTGAGGCACTAGCAGCAGTTATGATGAATTTTGATAGTGATGGTATTGAAGAGTACGATGAGTTGGTAGTTGCACTAGATAGGTGTGAATATCGGTCAAAATAAAAGAAGTATGAGTTAGACATGAAGAATCATGAGTCTCCACCGGCGAGACCATCTATTGTGGAGGCACCGAAATTGAAGCTTAAGGCTCTACCACCACATTTGAGGTATGTATTCTTAGGCATAGATAACACTTTGTCAGTCATCATTGTGGCAGATCTAAATGCGAGACAAGTAGAGTGCTTGGTGACTGTGTTAAAGAGGTTCAAGTGAGCTATTGGGTGGACTATTGCGGATATTATTGGGATTCCTCCTGGTATTTGTTCCCACAAAATCCAACTCATGCTAGATCACAAACCTAGTATTGAGCACCAAAGAAGATTAAATCCACCTATGCAAGAGGTAGTTAAAAAGGAGATCATCAAGTGGTTGGATGCTGGAGTTATCTATCCCATTGCAGATAGTAGTTGGGTATGCCTTGTTCAATGTGTGCCCAAGAAGGGTGGGATTACTGTGGTTCCTCATGAGAGAAACGAGCTTGTTTCGATACGGCCCGTGACTGGATGGATAGTCTGCATGGACTACCGGAAGCTAAATGGTTGGACAGAAAACGACAATTTCCCTATGACATTCATGGATCAAATGTTGGATAGACTTGCTGGTAAGGGTTGGAATTGTTTTCTTGATGGTTATTCGGGCTACAATCAGATTTCTATAGCTCCGGAGGACCAAGAGAAGACCACCTTCACGTGCCCTTATGGGACTTTTGCCTTCAAGCGGATGCCCTTTGGGTTATGCAATGCTCCAGAGACCTTTCAGCGTTGTACGATGTCGATATTCTCTGATATGGTGAAGGAAACTAGTGAGGTATTTATGGATGATTTCTCTGTGGTAGGTGACTCTTATGATCTATGTCTGAATCATTTGGCTGAGGTACTTAAAAGGTGTGAAGATTTCAATCTGGTGCTGAATTGGGAGAAGTGCCACTTTATGGTGAAAGAAGGGATAGTTCTAGGTCATCGAATTTCTGAAAAGGGCATTGAGGTAGATAAAGTGAAAGTTGAAGTAATAGAAAAACTTCCCCCACCTATCTCCGTAAAAGGTGTTAGGAGTTTTCTTAGGCATGCATGTTTTTATAGGAGATTCATCAACGATTTCTCCAAAATTGCACATCCTTTGTGCAAACTACTCGAGAAGGAGTGTAAGTTCTATTTTGATGATACTTGTCTTAGAGCATTTGGAGAGTTGAAGGAGAAGTTAGTTACTGCACTTATCATTATTTCATCGAATTGGGGACAACCGTTTGAGGTAATGTGTGATGCAAGTGGTGTGGCATTTGGTTTGGTCTTAGGACAGAGGCGAGAGAAAATCCTCCACCCTATTTACTATACTAGCAAGGCTCTAAATGTGGCCCAGAAGAATTATACTATGACTGAACAAGTGCTTTTTGCGATGGTTTTCACATTCGAGAAATTTCGATCCTACTTGCTTGGTACCAAGGTCATAGTGCATACTGACCATTCTGCATTGAGTTATTTGATGGCAAAGAAGGATGCAAAGCCGAGGTTGATTAGATGGGTATTATTGCTGCAAGAGTTTGATTTTGTGGTAAAAGATAGAAAGGGGACCAAAAATCAAGTTGCCGATCACTTGTCCAGATTGGAGGAAGAGGCAATGCTAAAGCTTGGTGATGGGGCTGAAATTAATGATACTTTTCCAGATGAACAGGTATTGGCTGCTTCTCATGATCTGATTCCTTGGTTCGCAGACTTTGCTAATTATTTGGCAAGCGATATTGTGCCCCCGGATTTGTCTTTTCACCAAAGGAAGAAGTTTATGCATGATGTGAAGAAATTCTTTTGAGATGAGCCTTACTTGTATCGTAGTTGTGCTAATGGAATTATTCGTCGTTGTGTGCCCGAGATTGAGATGTTGAGTGTACTTGAAGCATGTCATTCATCACCTGTTGGTGGGAATCATAGTGGTATACGAACTGCACATAAGATTTTGCAGTAAGGGTACTACTGGCCTACTATCCACCAAGATGCTCATGATTTCGCCAAGTCTTGTGATCGTTGCCAAAGAGAAGGAGGGATTTCGAAGAGGCAAGAGCTTCCTATGAATCCTATATTGGTGATAGAGTTGTTTGATGTATGGGGCATTGATTTTATGGGTCCATTTGTGAGTTCACATGGGATGAAGTATATTCTTGTTGCGATTGATTATGTATCGAAGTGGGTGGAAGCAGTTGCGCTCCCCAACAATGAAGGTAAAAGTGTCATCGCATTCTTGAAAATGAATATCTTTCTCCAAATTTGGTACACCGAGGGTGATTATTAGCGATGGAGGTTCCCACTTCTGTAATAAGTTGTTCAAGGCGCTACTTGAGAAATATGGTGTCCACCACAATGTAGCCACTCCTTACAATCCGCAGACTAGTGGGCAAGTTGAAGTGTCCAACAAAGAGATCAAACAGATTTTGGCGAAGACTGTGAATGCTAATAGAACAGATTGGTCAAGGAAGCTTGATGATGCTCTGTGGGCCTATGGCACTGCATACAAGACTGCCATAGGTATGTCTCCTTACCAACTAGTATATGGGAAATCTTCCCATTTACCGATAGAGCTAGAGCATAAGGCTTTGTGGATGAAGAAGCTAAATTTGGATTGGGGCGCTGCATCTAATCAAAGGATGAATGACTTGAATATGCTTGATGAGTTTCGCCTAAAAGCTTATGAAAGTTCAGCCTTGTACAAAGAGAAGATGAAGAGGTACATGATCAAAGAATTGAAAAGCGAGAAATTGTTGTAGGTGATCTTGTGCTTCTATTCAACTCTAGGTTGCACTTGTTTCCGGGCAAACTCAAATCCAAATGGACCGGGCCAGTTTTTATCACAAAAGTGCTTCCTTATGGAGCGGTTGAGCTTGAGAGCAGTGACGGAACAAGGTTCATGGTTAACAGGCAAAGGATCAAGATCTATCTGGGAAACGCAGAAAGTGTGCAAGAAGTTGTGGAGGCCTATAATCTTGATGAAGTCTGAGTAATCAAGAGGCATGCATCGTGCCGCGACATTAAATCAAGCGATGCTTGGGAGGCAACCCAAGATGTACAATCTAGCCAACGATAGGTTTTTGTTTTCCATCTAGCAGTTTCTGTGTTTAGTTGATTCTCTGTATTAATTTAGATAGGTGTTTTAGTTTTTTTTTAGTGTTGGCTAGAATTAGCATAGGGTCCGTGTCTAAAAAGTGTCCAGAAAATGTAAAAAGAATAGCCTAATGGTTGCTACATATGCATGTAAGCTATGAAAAATCTGCAGAAAATGGTCTAGTGCAGAGGTCTACGGATCCCATCGACGGTCCGTCGATCCATCCACGGACCGTGGATGGTGTCCGTAGATCCCAGGTAAGCCCCTAAACTTTTCCAAGTGTAAGAGTGATCTACGATCCCAATCTACGAACCGTAGATCGACTCACAGACCGTAGACGGGGTCTCATGGGTCCAAAACCCTAATTCTGTCTGACCCGACCCAGACCCCCTTATTTAAAATTCCCCTAATTTGAAATCATTTCCACTTCCCTCCATTCACTCCCCAACCGTTTCAAACACTTCAACTCCCTTAAATCACTCCATAACTCCCCCATAAAATCATCCCTTCCATTCCCCAATAATCCCCACGATTCCTTTCCATTCCGAATACTGCTCATTCCATATTCCATAAAAGGGTCCGGTGTTTAGGTTAGTAACGAAGAGGTGGTTTTTGGCCTTGAAAGCATCTGTCATCACACAATCACCTAATTCCCGTTGCTATAATGTAATAGACTTTCTCCTCACTTTGAATTTCGATTCATTGATAGATTATAGAAAGTCAGGGATTGGGTCTTGACCTTGGGTAATTGTTAGATGAAATTGCATGATAAAATGGAAGTTACAATACCCTTGGAATGATAGCTAGTGATTGTGTTGCCTCGTTGTATGTGATTATAAGTCTAAATATAAGTTTCTACTTAGGGGTCTAAAGTTTGTCTTACATATGTGTTAAAATGATTAATCGGAATCCTGAGAATGACAAACTAGTATGATTAAATGTTGAAATTCATGGTTAGACTAGGATATTGTTGAAATTCATGGTTAGACTAGGATATTGTTGAAAATGGTCTAAGATGTGGGCTTGAAAATAGAGAATGGCTAAAACCTGGAACAGATCACATCCACGATACCCCGTTTATGGACCGTAGATCAATCTACGAACCGTAGATGAGGTTCGTGGTTGGATGCACTTGAAAGTTTCACCAAGTGTGAAACCACGGATGTGGACTACGGTCCATAAATCAATCTACGGACTGTTTTGTACATCCGTGGTTTCCATCTGCGACCAATATTTATGGTCCTCTGATCCACGGAAGGGTTCCACGGACCGTAGATCAGTCTACGAACCGTAGGTCCCCTCCGTGGATGACTATTGTATCCACTGTCTAAAAAAAAATGGGTCTTTGTTACTGGTCGTTTTTAGTTCCAAAAATTTTTCGAGTGTGTTTATAGTTAGTTTTGGCACTAATATCGCTTCCACATGTACGATGGCCCCCAAGAAGCTAGTCACCTACTCAAAACAGGGCAAGTCAAAATTAGTTGCTCCTAGCTTCAGGTTAATCGATGAGGACACGGACACAGAAAAAGATCCAGCATACGTTCCTCCCAACACAAGGACTTCTCCCACTGCACCCTGAGCCACCAAAGGCACCCCCCGGAAGGTGATTCCCAACGTAGTCACTGTCTCCCAGTCTGATGAGGAGCACACACTGATCGAGTCACCAACTGGGGCTGCTTTCGGTTCAGCTAATGGGTCTACGTCTGGCTCCGAGTCTGCCCATGCTTCGGGCTCTGAGTCTAGCCATGCTTCAAGCTCTAATTCTGCCCATGCTTCGGGGTCATGCTAAATCAGCCATGGGGTCCGGCGAAAATGAACAAGCAGCCTCGTCGGATGAGGCCACTAGGTCGGAATCAGTACCAGCACCACGGAATGATGACCCTACTCTAGTGGCCGGCGAGCCAAATAGATGGTGTGTTGAGGGCCAATGGCAAATTTATCGGGATGCCAGGATGATAAATGAAAAAGAGAAGATGGCCCGACTTATTACAGAGGAGCACAGAGTCCTCACAGGGAGCTTGCACACTGTCCCCGACATCCACCTGCTTTTTAAACTTCACAAGTGTGACTGGATGGCTCGAGACCCAGGGACTTATAGTGAGGATATTGTACGAGAGTTCTACGCTTCCTATGCCGCCACTCTCTGTGGTTCAATCTCCAAGCAGTCAAACCCCATAGCCCAGGACCCTTTCACTTCCACTATGGTCCAAGGTTGTCTGATGGACATATCACATGGCACCATCAGTTGCTTTCTCTATGGTCCTACCACGGGTCACTCTTGGTCACTAAACACCGCGGAGTTTGATTACAGATGGGACACCATGCGGAGCGGCACTTTCCAGAGGAATGTGGGATGCGAAAGGCTTTCATAATATGGTTGGCTAAATACATTGTTGCAGATGGCGAGCGTGCGGAGTAAGTCGCCACACCACGGTTAGGTATCCGGAAGGCCATATTAAATTGTGTTGCCAAGTTCTTCTGGTTGTTAGTGCGTAACAGGGTGTCACCTACAAAAGCTGACAACCAACTCACATGGGACAGAGCGGTCATGGTTGCAGCATTGGTAGCAGGATTGGAGATTGACTTTGCCCGCATGCTGTTGGCAGAGATTCACGAGAGGGCATTCAAAACCTCCACTACTTACCCCTTTCCATGTTTGATTTTCCAATTATGCAGGGACTCTGGAGTGCCGATCTGGCATTGTGATAGGTTGATCCACCCTACTGGGACTTTGGATATAGGCCTCATTCGTGATAAGGCAAATGTGGCAGCACCTCGCAGAGAGCCTCAGGTCGAGGTACCTCCCTTGGGGACAAATCTTGCAGACACTGTGGGGCAAGCACTGGGCGGTGACCCCATTATTCCACAGCACATTGATACTGTCCTGGCCTACTCTTTCCAAGCTGCAAGTAGGGCTCCTAGCTCATCCAGGTCCACACCACAGCTAGGAGTTGTTGTTGTCCTGTTGGCCAGAGTATAGAAATTAGAGGCTCAAATGGCTACACCGCTGCATCACATCCAGCCTTGGATGTAAAAGTCGATAGCCGAGTCCGACGCTAGAATAGAGCGAAGGATGGAAGGCATGATGGACCGGAAGGTCCAGGCAGTAAATAAGTGCTCAATGCTTTTGAATTGTGAGTCCTCGAGTGACTAGCCCCGGCCGTAGATCTATCCTCTTTTCAGGCAGACTTAGCCAGTCTCCGGGTCGACGTTGATGCCATTCTTGCCACTACTACAGTTGAGCCTCAGGCTGCACCTACTGTGTTGGCTGATGATACGGTGCTGGATGATTTATTCAGTAGGACCGCCAAGGTGGGGCATGAGCCGACACATACCAAAGGTAAGAGGCACCGTTCTAGTCGCACTAAGGAGGAAAAAGCCCAAAAGAGACAGCGTAGGCAGGAGAAGAAGGCTAGGAAGGCTTTGATTTTAGATGAAGAGTTGCACCAGCGGAGGGTGCGTGAGAGTGTTGCAGGGGCATCGAGTTCTGCCCCAGTTTTAGAGATCCCGCCTGTTGTGAGGGACATTGTGAGCACCACTGATGGTATGGTTAGAGTGACCGAGAGCACTACTGAGGGTGCTATGATGGATGATGTGGGCACTACTGAGGGTGACCCAATTATGGTTCCAGCGGGCTCCGGGAAATCGGACCCACCCGTTTGTTGATGAGTCTTCGACGCTATGCGCCACAGGTTTGCTTCACCCAATCCATTATCTTTTACTATTTTTGTATGCATTGGGGACAATCGCATCTATTTTTCTTAGGGGTGGGGTAAATGGATTGTGAGTGATAGGGTGAAGTCTGAGTAACCCAACTCATAAATCCTCTCTTGGGGTTTTCTTGCCTGTGTTCTTTTTCCCCAAGAGACTGTTTAATTTCTGTTGAACCGGCATGTGTTAGGATCGTAAGTGTAGAAGCATGAAAACGAATGAAGCATGATGGCTGATAAAATATTTGACACCCATCCAAATTTTGTGATGTGTGCTAGAATTTATAGGCAAAGATATGTTGAATGTGTTGGCTCTGAGTATGACATGATAATGAATCAACTTGATGGTATGACTTAGGCTGAAACTTGAACAGGGTAATCTGATAATCTGATAATGAAACTATTTTTTAAGAATGTGTGAGAATAGTTGATTGTTCAAACAGTTTTTGTGCAAAACTAGAACTTGCTCGGTTAGTCCTGCAAAGACAATTCACTCTAGAGGCTAGGAAGTGATCATAGGCCCTTGTTCTGATAACTCCACAAATTGCCTAAAAGAAGGATCCAACCAAATGAAATAAATGCACCCTTTGATCCAAATGCTTTGAGCCTAAAATTAGACCATTTCTTTCAAAAACCTGAACTCACCTTCCCATAATCTACTATGTTTGCCCCGGTCCCTCCTTGGATATGTGCACCTCGACTTAGGCCAAAAGCCTAAGTTGAGGGTGGCTACTATCAAAAGTAACTTCAATCTTGGCCCTAACCCTACATCGGGTATTGTGCACCTCAACAAAAGGAAAACCCATAAGTTGAGGGTGGCTATGAAAGATGAAACCCAAAGAAAAATGGGTATGAAAAGAGTTTGATTTTGAAAAAGAGAGGAACGGATGTAACTTGTTGAAAGCTAAAGAAAAGAATAAAATGCAAGAAAAAGTTGAAAGTGAAAAATAAAGAGCTTCAAAGTCTAAAGTCACATCCATAGTTGAAGAAAATCAAGGGAAAGAAGGTAAAACGGTAGGATGGCAAAAATAGGGTAAA
This sequence comes from Solanum acaule, assembly GCA_036250505.1. Classification (NCBI taxonomy): domain Eukaryota; kingdom Viridiplantae; phylum Streptophyta; class Magnoliopsida; order Solanales; family Solanaceae; genus Solanum; species Solanum acaule. The sequence goes on from JAJOOR010018762.1 coordinate 10,491, forward strand.
AAGAGGTTGAAAGCCTAGTGTAATGTCAAGGAGGGCAGAAAGTCACTAAGAAGTACCCAAATGTACCACACTTGACCCCGAGCCTACGTTACATGCCAAGAAAGTCCTATAGTGATCCTAGAGTCTAGTTTGTTATTCTAAGCAGTGAAAATAAGGGCAAGTCTATGGTACTGAGCACTAACTGTACTTGAAGTTATTTCTGAGTGTGAGTGTTGAATGAATCCTTGTACTCAAATTCATAGTCATTGTGTGAAAGAAAAAGGATTTCGTTTGAAGTAAGGGCACTAGTTACATTGTCGGAAAGTTGGTACTTTGGTTATAGTGAAACAGTGTATTTTGTGTGTTGGTTGGTCGATCGTTGTCATGGTTTGATCCGCATGAATTAGCTTATCGAGTCTAAGAGAACAAATTTTGCACCCGGAAAGTGAGTGGAATAAAGAGCCATGTGATTGCTTGTGCATGGAATGCTTGCTTCTATACAAGTGTCGTTTAGAGTCTTAGTGCGTCGCTTGAGGACAAACAAAGAATTTAAGTTGAGGGTGTTGATATACCGTGAGTTTACGGTATTTCTAATACGTTTCACTTACAAGTTGTGTGTGTCTAGGGCCTTTTTGTATTGGTTTTTATGTGTTTTTATCATATTTAACAGGAAAGATGTTCAGGCGCAGAAGTAAAGAGACAGCTGAAGGAAATGCAGAAAAGAGCATCTGCGGAGGTGATCTACGGACCATAGGTCCATTGACGCCCCGTAGATGGTGGTCGTAGATCAGCACGCAAGGCATGGAAGGCAAATCAGGGAAATCTTACCAAGTGTGGAACCACAGTGGCCATTGACGATCTGTAGATTGATCTACGGACCGTACTGTTGATCCGTAGATTGAGACTGCGAGGGTTCTAGTACCTGATTTTTGAAGATTCTAAGTGTGGAGCTATGGATAAGGATTGATCGATCTATGGTCCGTACTGCAGTTTCGTCGTTTGCTTCAGAGAAGCTGATTTTTGGAAGCTGAAATATTTTCTAAGTCGTGGCTGACGGAAGGGATTCACGGACCGTAGATCCATTGACAGTCCGTGAGTCAGTCTCGTGGAATGAAGACGCATGCCTGAAAAAACATTCCTTATTTTGTTTCCCTTTTAATTTAGGACTTGTTTTCCATAAATAGGGCATGTAAACCTCATTTCTGGAGTTAGCTTTTATTACTTTTGTTCTAGTTCTTGAATTGGGAGATTAACTTGCAATCTAAGCAATTATTAATTTCTTAAGATCGTTTTGAAGATTTTAGAGTTGCAATTCAAGTTGAATTTCTGGGTTTATTATTCTTCTTACGTAAGTTCATAATTCTTTCATCTAAAACAATGAATTGTGTTCATATGATTATGGGTAACTAAACTCCACAACTAGAGTTGTGGGAACCATGAGCGATTAACAAAGTATGAATAGTAACTAAGCAATTCTTGAATAGTGTTGTTGTATGCATTGATAATTCTTTCGTTTAGAAGTCTTTTTAACGGTGGCCAACGTTAGAACTCACCTTGTTGCTACTTGCCGAACTAAGGAGGTAATCAACAAGAAAAGAATTATCAACATAGATTTAGTGTGATACTATCTAATAGGCTAGTGTCGATTGGTGCGAAGTAATAACTAAGCCAAACATCGATCTGATGTCTAATATGAGGTAAAGGTAAGGGTTAGTAAATTACACACACGTAGCCGGACCAAAGTGCGAGGTGAAATTCTCTAGATGCCGGACCAAGGATTTATAGATACCTAACTTATCACTTTGCATGTAGTACACTAGGAAAGGATTGCTATTACTAGGATTACTGCGTTATGAGCTTGTGGGCAACACATATACCCTAGTTAATTCTCTCATCTTGATAACAACCAAAATTGACTTTTATTCACTGATT
>JAJOOR010018764.1:0-13895 GCA_036250505.1 Solanum acaule
TCCATCAAGATGTCATTGTTGTGAATATCCTAGAGTGGAAGATATAAATCATGTATTCCTCTACATTCTCCAGCAGCTCAGTATGTTTGGAAATATTTGTTTCCATCAAGATGTCATTGTTGTGAATATCCTAGAGTGGAAGATATAAATCATGTATTCCTCTACATTCTCCAGCAGCTCAGTATGTTTGGAAATATTTGTTTCCATCAAGATGTCATTGTTGTGAATATCCTAGAGTGGAAGATATAAATCATGTATTCCTCTACATTCTCCAGCAGCTCAGTATGTTTGGAAATATTTGTTTCCATCAAGATGTCATTGTTGTGAATATCCTAGAGTGGAAGATATAAATCATGTATTCCTCTACATTCTCCAGCAGCTCAGTATGTTTGGAAATATTTGTTTCCATCAAGATGTCATTGTTGTGAATATCCTAGAGTGGAAGATATAAATCATGTATTCCTCTACATTCTCCAGCAGCTCAGTATGTTTGGAAATATTTGTTTCCATCAAGATGTCATTGTTGTGAATATCCTAGAGTGGAAGATATAAATCATGTATTCCTCTACATTCTCCAGCAGCTCAGTATGTTTGGAAATATTTTTGTAGATTCGGACATGTTCCTTATCCACTGCGCTTGTATTTTCTTCTATTATTCGCCAAATGTTCATATCAAATTCTATTTATTGCAATGTTTATCAAAATCTACACCTTACTCAATTGATAAGCATGTGGTGGGGGATGCCTGCACATCTGCAAGTGAGTTATATGTTTCAAGCAGTGCCATCTATTATATTGTGGGAGCTATGGAAAAGGAGGAAGTCGTTGAGGCATGGAGGAAAAATATCCAATACCAAACTAATATATCAGGTGATGTGCACTTCGATTCAGTTCATGAAGGCAAGGAAGAAAAATCTCAAATATGCACAATGGAGCCATATATAGGTAATCTCACACCGTGAAGATCATTATTTGGAAGCCACCAGACACAGGTTGGGTGAAGGTGAACACAGACGGGGCCCCAAGAGGAAATCCTGGGAGGAGCTCTTGGGGATTCTGTGTAAGAGATACCAATGGAGATGTCATACAAGCACAGGCTAAGGAGATTGAAGAACCTTTCAGTACCAACATACAAGCTGAAGCTTTGGCATTCCTATACGCTTTGAAGTACAAAAAGACTACACAAATTGAGAGAATATTCATTGAGACAGGTTCTCTAGTACTGAATAGAGAGTTTGGGAAGTTCCCTGGAATATAGTGACCATTATAGAAGAAATATAGAGACTCATGAGAGGAAGGACAGTGGTAATCACTCACATACTCAGGGAAGGAAACAAGTTGTCTGATCATCTAGCTAATATGGCTGTGGATGAAGGACCATTGGCACCTTATACTTTCCAGGAGCTAGAATCACAGAGTAGAAGGATAATAAACAGTGACAAGTTGAACGAGCCGTATCTCAGGGTTCGACCATGCAGGAAATGAGACAGATAGCACAAAAAGGAGGAGAAAGCTCTCTAGTTCAAATCGTATGAGAGGAGAACAGGGAAAATGTTTTTTTATGCTAACAGTTTGCTCATTTTTGCAGGGCAAGACAGTTAAAGATACAAACACCGCATATACAAACACATGAAGCTCATCAGAGTAAGAACAACAAAAACAACAAAGAAAAGCTAATGCAGGACAATAAACCCAGAAATGGGGACATTCACAGACGTGTACAACAAACACATAACAGGAATCATATTTTTGAGAAAATACTAAATCGGTGGGTGATTGTACAATGTGTGGTATTGGCATCAGCAGATGCTCATTCTATTGTACGAAAATTCATTGAATTCTGTAGAAGCCCAAATCAAAGTACACACAAATCAGCAGATACACCAACTCATACATCTTACTGGAACATATGGAAAAATAAAAAAAAGCAACAAATCAGCTCATACCTTAGACAACTAGAACAGAGAATCCGACATCAAGGGAGAAGCTGACAACAGAGAAATAAGAAGATAAATCCATATGTGACCAAACAGTGGCTAATCGAGTCAAGCTTCAATTAAAGGGCATGAAAAACAGCAAAAAATCTCATTCGCTCATACGTGGAAGCAGAAATCTATTGAAGCAGTTCATAGGTGTAAATTACTTTTGATAAATAAATAAAATAGTCATTGGGAAATACACTCAGTGACCTTGCTTAAAAAGAAGAAAAGAAAGAGAATTAGATTACCAAAAGATCACATCTGACAATTCACATCCAAATGATTCCAAACTCCAGAGATGAGGTTAATTTTGTGACGAAACATGATCACACGGAAAAACCAAAACGTAGAAGAAATTAGATATATATTACTCTTATCTAATAGTGTCCACATGATTCAATATTCCATAGACAACTAAAAATCTTAACGACAACTAGGATGAAGCTACACGTGGAGACATGATCATGAAAAGCTCTACTCGTCATCACTCTAACTAAAGTTACCAGCACTATAACACAAAAACAATAACATACCCAGTGAAATCCACAAGTGAGGTCTGGGGAGGGTAGAATGTACGGAAATCTTACCACTACCTCGTGAAGGTAGACAGATTGTTTCCGAAAACGACCCTCGGTTCAAATGTACTTTATTACGTTAATGAAGGAGAAACAAGAAAAATCACAGCTAACATTCAAATGATTCAAGAAGCAAGGTTAGATTTGTGATAGATCATTTTCTTTTACAATCGTGGTGTCCGGGCTAATTTTCACACACCTCGACTAATTCCATGGGATACTTGCCACCAACAGGTACCAAGTAATTCCGTCCACCAAGGCTAGGAAAGATGGGAAGAATCACCTAGTGTTTTTTGTCTTCGATGAGTTTTGAACCGGAGACCTCGGGATTCTCAACCACTTCATTGACCACTAGGTCACACCCTTGGGTGTGATTTGTGACAGATCAGGATCACACTGATAAACCATAATTCAGAAGAAATAAGATATATATTACTCCTATCTTATAGTGTCCATAGGATTCAATATTCCATAGAAAACTTAATGCGTTAAAAGACAACTAAACATATTTGGTAGTCAGAGTTACCCGGTAACTCTGTTGGGAGGTAAGAGGTACTCAGTAGAATAGTCAAGATGCGCAAAAGATGGCCCAAACACCACTGCCATAAGAAAAATGTTTAAAGATAAATATGATAAATTACATGTGAGACTAGTGGTGGATGTGGGATTTTTGCCATGATGGTTCCATAAAAAATTAAGAGCGCCTAGAGTTAAAAAGATTAAAGTTGTAGTTAGCAGGAATTGAACTTGTGTTCTCTAAGAGAAGTTGAACCCCTGTTACTAATGAGTTGAGCTTTTGGCTCGTATCAAGGGGATTCAACATTTAATATATATAAATAAAACAAAAATTTGACCCTATATACACTATATTTTCCAATGGAGGTCCTTCAACCGAGATCTGCCCATGGTGGAATCATGATCAAGGAAAAATTTCAAAGTTCAAAACTACTACTGATAAGCAGAGAGGTAGCATCACCAACTTTAAAAGGTGATAAAGAAGACACCAATTTCTTTTAAAAGTGGTTGATACCTCTCTCTGTAGTGGTTGACTTATTTTCTCGGGAATGCTTTGGACTGATTTTATCTTGAATCGAGGGTCTAAACAACCTCTCTATCTCTAAAGTAGGGGAAAGGCCTACGTTTACTCTACCCTTCCTAGAAACTTTTTGTGGGACTACACTGGGTATGTTGTTGTTGTTGACTTATTTTCCCAAGTTTCACAACGACAAAAGCTCCGACATTATGTTATGCCATCTGCATTTGTGCAACCAAAGTTCTCATAACAGAACCAACATTACATCCCTAGACTCATAAGTGGATTAGAAACATATCAGTTACCATACCTAAAGAATTAATAAGGAAAATTGAAGTACAAAAAAAAAAAACAAAAAAACTAAGCCTTAACAAGCTGGGAGCCTGGGATCGACTATATGATCATGTCACTTAATTAAATTTCATCTTGGATAATAACATACAAAATAAAGAGTACTAAACTTTAATTTTTACTCATATATAAATCTCTAACATGACTAATAGAATCCTAGAGAACATAGACCTAAAGTAAGCATACTAATGACTAAAAAATAATCTCAATTTTCGAATAGGGAAAAAAACAATTTGGCATAGACTATATAGATATATTTCTCCATCATGCCTTATTTTTCTCTAGTTCTACTGTGGATTCTAAGAGATTGTAGGTCTATCAAAGCAACTTCCTTCCATGTGATATTAAGTCTATCTAGTCGCCTTTTCAACACATTCACTCACCATGATTATACACCTATTGACTGGTGTATCTAGAGGTGACTATGCAAGACATGACCAAACCATTTTCTCATAATTGTGTGCTAACTTGCACTTCCTGCCAAATGTGGTTACTTTTAATATTGTCTATATGTGAACTTACTAAGTGTGCAATGTCAACGGTGAGATGCAAAGTCAGTTTAGACAAAACATGAAGATACTAGCTGATTGCACAACATCATACAGAGTATCATATGTAGTGTACCAGAGCCAAGAATCATTAGTGCCTTTACCCTTGTCTCTCAAAATGTCAAATATTGTAGTGCTTTCAAAACCATGTTCTTCCATATGAGCTGAAAACATAAGTGGCTGCATTACTGGATTCACTACGCAGACAGGTTGTACAATGACATTCTTGAGTACATTTCAATGAAAATGATTGCTTGGATTTCCCCTTGCACTTTGCCTATGAACACCATATTTTGGATTTACAAAGATTACAGTTCAAATTTGGCTACAACAGCTAAGGTCTTGCTTTAAAGACTAAAGGTACATATACCGCATAATCAATTTGTCATCAATCCAATAGGAGCTTAGATCACGGAAATCAATAGTCGTAGATGGACTTACATTTTAAAAGGATCTCAACAACATAAAGCACCTTTATTTCAAGTATCGCACAAAAGATCTACCAAATTCCGAAGATATATCCCTCGAAAGATCTACTTCAATCCAATAATGAAAAAAGAACTATTATCTTATAGAGAAATCTTTTTTGTAAAAATGGTCTCCTTCTGAATGATGTGATCAACTCAAGAATACTTGTCTTCCATCTTTAAAGTATTTGGTTTTGTAGAAATTTTCCTTTTTTTAATCTCCTCCTTTTGTAGAAACCATGAGAAAATAAAAAGGTCATAGGGAGCCTTAAGGAATCTTCCATAGTGGTAGTTCACTCATGAAACCCATGGATCTCACTCCGTGTTCTTTATTTTCTTTTAACAATCAAATACTACACCAACAATTATTATAATTCAAGCCTATTCCACACTATCAGCAAATATTTTCATTCTTCAGAAATCAAGCCTAGCTAACCTCCTTGGATAGTGCTCCCTTGTCCCATTAACCGAAGCATACTTAAAGTTTTTTGAGTATGACCCCTTTTACTGAGTCCATTCATGACGGTTGCATACATGAATTCATTGGGCTCACAAATCTTGTCTCTCACCAATTTTTTGAACAATTGAACAGCATCTTTAACCTTATTTTCAGCAAAGATTCCTCTTAATAGGGTGTTAAAGGTAACAGTATTAAATGGAATGCCATTCTTCAAGTAAATAGGTAACACTGAAAATCCAAAATGAGCATGATGCATCAGGCAATAACTATTAATCACACTAGTCAAAATGAACCCATCAATTGGGAAACCCAATTTCTGCATTTCTTGAAAAAGAGAAAGGACAGTAGAGTAATGTTTCATACTTATCATAATCTTAAATAATTTAGAGAAGTCGACAACAGAAGGAAGAGGCTTCATTCTAACCATTTGATGGAAGAGAGTAACAGCATCATCTAAATTGCTACTATTTACAACACCAATTACTGAAATGGATTGATTACTGTAATGGCATGAAGGAAAACTTCTTACTGTAATTGCCGGAGCAGAATTAGAAGAGATAAAGGGAATACCGTTTCCATTTCACCTCACCCCAATAGTTTTTTGACTCAAGAACATTATGTAAAAGAAATTGCTTAGACATGGAAATGCAAGCAGAAAACTGCCAGGCTCTCTCCCCATGAATCAATAATTTATGAGATTCCTAATGTTTGGGTTATTGAGATAATCTCTTGGCTAAAAAGAACCAAAATTTTCAAATCCTACTTTAGGAAATCATTACTTGGTCCCAAAAGTAAGAAGAATGGGAATTCCTTGAAAGGCATCCAAGTTTTGTCTTAGGAATTGAAAATTAACCCTCATTTTCCAATTGTTTAGCATGTCCTTCTGTATAAGAAAACCATCTACTTTCTTGTAGTACAAGAATAGAGATGTGAAAAAGAGGAGACGTTATAATCACCTGCACGTATTGTAGTACATTGTATTTCTCAGTTGGTCAATTTCAGTGATACCTTTAGTGCCTGCAACAACTTCCAGCACTTGCCTGGGAAGAAGGGAGTTGATATTTTTCAAGAAATAAAGATCAAACTATAGATACAGAGAATCACATGCAGAAAGAAGTACTACTATATTGGCGCGGCATAAATAGTGGAAGATATCCCACAACAGAGAGAATATTATAAACTACCTTTGTTTCAATTTGTTTGCCTTACTTTCCTTTTTAATCAATTTAAAAAATGTTTCTTTCGCTTATTAGCAACTCTTTAATTCTAACCTTCTATCGGGCATGTTTAAGACCACAAGATTAAAGGGCATTTTGGTACATACAAAATATCTTTAGTTTAAGACCACAAGATTCAAAAGTCTTCTTAACCAAACAAACAAATTGAAACAACGGGAGTAATTCCTTTAGACCTTCACTCAAAAGCATATAGAGAGAACTGAAAATATCCAGAACAAAAAAAAAGGGTAAGCTGGTAATTTGCTTTTGTTCATGGGATGAAAAAGGGAAAGGGAAAAAAATTACCAAAGAATACATTAGACTCAACTCTAAATTTAAACTCAAACCCTACAACCCCCAACCACACCTTATTGTTAAAGCAAACAACCATTTATTCTAATAACTAGTAGGACTAGAAAGTTCAAAATAGGCCCAACAATATTAGAAGCGTTTGTGTTGACAGATAATATATAGAAAGACAAATTTCAAGAAAGCTCAAGTATCCCCGATGAATAGATAGCTTCTTTCACAAGATTAACACTTTCCACACATAATCCTTGGATTTTAAATTTATTTATTTATTTGGACCGTGGCACTTGCCAATTTGAACTTCAGCGGGAATGTGTTGTAAGGATACTTCTTCTAGTTTCTCTGCTTCCATCCACATTTCAGATATTCTCCTTTTACAGCTCTACTTAGAATGAGTTTTCCAAGTGACTCTATCTTTTCCCAACTCTAAAATTACTTTTTTGATTACACAAGTATTGAAAGTAATTCTTTAACATATAAAAGTGTATTTAATGGATAAAAGAAGGGGAAAGTACTACAGAACACTAATATTCTATAAAGAATATCAAATTTAGAAATATATGGAAGTTGTAGCTTTCATTTTCAATCAACTACAATCTCAGTAACACAGTTTGAATTGATGTCTATAAAAATGGAAAAGGAATCATTTAATTAGCAATAAGAATGCATCAACGATTTGAGGAAAAAAATGCATTCAGCCCATCACACTTGTTATCATCTATGCCTTTGATAGCCATGGTTTTTTCTTTTAAACTGGTAATGTTAATGCCTTTCATAGCGAAGTGCACTTCCTCTCTAGTGATTGGAGTAATTAGAGCTAGTTGTTGACTTCTATTAAGAGTAAATCTTTCTGACATCACCCTTGGATCAATATCAGGTAGCGCATTAGCAGCAGATCCCAATAGCTTCTTCCTGACAACAATGATTTTCCTATCAACATCAGAAAACTCCTGAATTTAGCTTCTTCAATTCATTCTTTGATATTCTTAAGCTTCCACCAGGTCATGTGCATAGAGTGACCTTGTACACGGGGGTGTATCTAGGGAGGTTCCTAGGTTCACGTGAACCCATGCTCCCCTCCGCAGATCATTACAGTAGTGTTAGATTTTTTTAAAAATACTTAAACATCAAACAGGTCAAATTTATACCATATTTCCACCATTTCATAATAGTGCACACATCCTCTTGAAATCCTGGACACACCTCTGCATTGTACAAGTATACTCTAGGTAAGTTCAACTATCTTCAAGAACTCCTTGTATTCAGCCAAACTGTTAATGAATTTAAAAGGCCTTCTTCACCCTGAACAGAGGAACCATATAATCCGCCCCACACCCTCATAAAGCCAAACCCTCCCCGCCCCACACCCTCATAAAGCCAAACCCTCCCAGCCCCACATAGGGCAAAATCCGCCCCGTCCCGGTTCCATCCCTACCCCAGATGATACATATTCTTCCTCTATTACCAGAGTTATTACACCATCTCAGTCCAGCAACCTTCTTTATAATTCTGACATCATGCTGTTCCGTTACTCTATGCTCAATAATAGCTTACAGGCTAAATTTTCTCCCTAAGAAACACCTTTAACGCCTTGTGCTTACTCACTTTATTAGCCTGGGGGTGGTAAAATGAACCCAACTCACCCGATGTTTCTAGTAGCTACGAGTTGGGTCATGACCTACTAGTTGAGTTGACTCAGCGGGTTGAACCCAAAATGATCCATCAAACAATAGGGACAGATCATGTAACCGGCGGTGGGTAAAAATGTAATCCAACCCAAACAAGCAAGGGATATTAAGAAAAAAAAATCTATTTTTTTTTATGATTTCCTATTTGGATAGAAATTCTATCAAAACTCAAGTATATTACAAGAAAATAAGGTTGAGGAATGGTCACCAAGCTGGATTTATCAATTATGGGGCAACAGATGGGTTGCATGGGGTGAGCTGAAATCCAATGGCAAAAGTGGTGGCATTCTAATACTTTGGGGAAAAAAACAATGGACAGTCAAGAGAATTTCATTGGGGCAGTTACACCATTTCATGTTTGATGGAGAGTACAAGAGGAGTTCAGATGGGGTTTCATAGGTGTCTGCGGACCTCACAACAATCCAGAAAGAGAGCTATTGTCCAATGAACTTGCAGCAGTAAGGGATTTATGGAATGATTGGTGGGTAGTTGGAGATGACTTTAATGTTTACAGATACAAGAGTGAAAAAAAACAACGGTAGTAGAAGATCCAGCACAATGAACAACTTCAGTGAATTCATTCTTAATCTGGGAATTATTGATTTATCTTTACTAAGGGAAAACTTCTCTTGGTTCAGGGGTGAAGACTCTCTGCAAGCCTCTAGAATAGACAGATTTCTAATCTCCCCGGAGTGGAATGATACTTTCGACTTAATGAAGTTACCAGAAAGAAGTATTACATTCAATACTTATGCATTTTAATATTTGAATACTTTCCTGAAATATCAATTATAGAAATAAAAATAGTGAAATAAGGTAATGAGAAGTTGTTTTGCTTTCTACAGCAAATGTTAATCAATGTATTACGTTAATTGCCAAAACTGTGATTTGTTTAGAAAGAGGGGAGAGGTTGGGTTATAACCCATTGTTTGACCCAGTAAAAATATAGGAAGTGGTTTACCTTTTCAATAAGCCTGCCTAGCCCAAGCGATGTTCTAATTGGCTTATCTGCTTCCACAACTGCATTAGAAAGCATTTCTTTTGCAGTGCTAAAAGGAAATTGTATCACAATGATAGTGTAGCCGAATAAATCAGGCGAAAGAAATATTCACTTCATAATTTTTGAGTGAAGCTCTAGTATCATGTCAAGGACGGATGGACTCTCCCTTAGAACGTTTACCAATAACCCAGTTGTAGTTGCATCAAATGAGAAACCCCTACCCGTCATTTCCTTCATAAAAGTTGTCATTTCAGTAATTTTGCTACACCTGAGAAATCCCCGCACAAGGACATTGTAAGTGAAGATATTTGGCATATAACCATTCTCCTCCATTTTTCTTAGCATATCATTAGCTTCATCTAACAACCCTTCAAGACAAAATCCATGTATCATCTTATTGTATGTTCTCGCATTCGGAAGCAATCCAATTAAAGAAAGCTTCTCAAAAATAGCACTAGCTTCATTGAGTTTACCATTATTGCCCAAGCCACCAATGACAACATTGTAAAGTTCAATATCAGTATTTTCTCTCTTTCCTTCCAGCTTATTAAAGAGCGACAAAGCTTCTTCAACAAGTCCATACTTAAAATAACCATTGAGCACAATGCCATGAGTGTAAAAATCAGGTATGAACCCTGCAGATAGCATCTCAGCAAAGAATTGTTTTGCATGGCCTATTCTTCCAACTTTAAAAAGACCTTGCAAGATAGTATTGTAGGTAACGACATTAGGTTTTGATCCCTTTTGAGAAATTTCACAAAACAATTGCATAGCATCATTCACTTCCTTTTTCATACAGTATCCATTTATTAGTATGTTATAGCTAATAATGTTAGGCTCAATGCCCTTATCAATCATGATATCGAAAATTCTCCTAGCTCTATCGACTTGACCACGCAAACAATATCCATCCATTATCGCATTGTATGTGATTATATCAGGCTCTACACCTTTTCTGACCATGTGTTTCATTACTTCCTCGGCATCTTCAACTTTCCCTTCTTTGCATAGTCCATCTATTAGTATATTGAAGATGCGCACATCTGGATAAATATTAAGGTTCACCATCTCAGAGAACCAAGCTTTAACCTTTTCCCACTGACCGAGCTTACACAAACCATTAATGAATGAATTATACGTTAATATGTCAGGATGAATGTCTTTCTGCTTCATCTCGTTCAGAATGTTGATAGCAGCATCTAAGTTTCCATCTTTGCAAAGAGCATCTATAACAATGTTGTAGATACATATGTCAGGATCAGTGTTACCTTGTTCCATTAACCGGAGCAAACCTAATGTTTTTTGAGTATGACCCCTTTTGCTGAGCCCATTCATTACAGTTGCATACATGAAGTCATTGGGTTCACAGATATCCTCTCTCACCAATTTTTTGAACAATTCAACAGCATCTTTAACCTTATTTTCACTAAAGAGTCCCCTTAGTAAGGTGTTAAAGGTGACAACATCAAATGGAATGCCTTTCTTCAAGTAAATGGGTAACACCGAAAATGCACAATCAACACGATACATCAGGCAATAACTATTAATCATGATATTTAAGATGAAATCACTAATTGGGATGCCCAATTTCAGCATTTGTCGAAAAAGAGAAAGGGCAGCAGAGTAATGTTTCATACTTATCATAGTCTTAAACAATTTAGAGAAATCGACAACTGAAGGAAGAGGCTTCATTGTAACCATTTGATGGAAGAGAGTAACAGCATCATCTAAATTGCTACTATTTACACCAATTTTATCCTTTACTGGAATAGATTCATTACTGCAATGGCATGAAGAACAAGTTCTTACAGTAATTGCTGAATCAGCAAAGAAAGAGATAAAGGGAATACCATTGCCATTGCCATTTCGCAGAGAAATTCTCCTCATCTTCTTCAGTGGCCTATGTGGGTGTGTGGGCGAAGGATATTAGAAAAATGACCTAATATATATCAACTCCGTCCACTTTTAATTGTCATAGTTTTCGTAAAAAAATTGCAATTTATAGTAATTTTCGTATAATTTTTTAATATCTAAATATTTTGTTTAAAATATCAAATTAATAATTTAATTTAACTTTGAAAATTAGTCAAATTGACTTTTCAAAAGAGAACGAAGTAATAAATATGATATTTATTTGATTTTAGTTGGTAAATATGATATTTAACTTTGTCAATGCACATGAGAAATTCTAACTATTTAAAACTTGAATAAATACACATTTGAATATTGCAGGTTATATGCTTAATATATAAACGCTCCTACATGAATTAGTAAGGCTACTTGAAATTTTATGTGTATTATATCACCTAAAATATATGTGTTTACTTGTTTAATATTATATAAGTTAAAATATTTATTTATGTTCATTCAAAATCAAAAAGCATAGATGTTAGTCAAAACCAAGTTAAAAAACATTTTATGCATTATGTCTTTCCATTTTATTTCAAATTAAAAAGTGGTGTTTTGTATTTAATTAAATAAATGAATTTTATATAATCAAGAAACTACTTTCTTCCGTTTCAAAATAAGTGATATAGAAAGAATTAATATTGCTCTGCCAATTTTTATTTTTATTTAAATAAAGAGAGTTTTACATAAACAAGAAACTATTAAGGAGCTATATTTTTTCAATGTATTTATTAAGAATAATTAGTAAAAACACTTCTTCTTCTTTTTCAAAACTGAGTAGTTTACTCAGACGAGTTCCAAATCACCTCTATTGTACACCCGTTCTCTATATTTGAAGAGTAAAATAGAGAATGGGCTCTCCAACTAGACTTTAATTCACTCTCTATTCTCCATTTATATAGAGATGAATAACAGTTCTCCAAATTTAGAGAACTACTATTCACACTCTCTATTTTATTTTTTTGATAATTTTATTATTTCTATTATTTTGTAATTAACATATTATTTTTCATACAAGACCATTAATTAAATCTCTAATATTCATAATTCTTTTTTAAATGTAATATTACATTTTAAAAAAAAATACTATTTAATATTTGCTACTTTCATCCCGAATTAATATTATTTCAAATTAAATTTTTGTCACTTTTATATAATTTGATATTAATATTATTAATTTTCACTATGAAAAATGCACAAAATTAAAATGATAAGATGAAAATTAATAATAATTTAAATAGAAGATAACAATATGACATGTAACACAACAATTTTGCTTGCAATTTATATCTATTAATTTGTATATTATATAATATTTTCTTGCAATTTATGTTAATTGAAAATTTAGAATAATATATAATTTTATATTAAATAGAGAATTCAAAAAAAATTATTACATTAAAATTATATAAATTGATTATTTGGAGAGAAAAAAAAGAGAGAAAGAATTTATATAAAGAAATAAGAAAATAAGAATGAAATAGAAATAATAATATAATATTGAGTAGAGAGAATAAAAATAAAGAATTCTATATTTGATGAGTAAAATAATGATAGGGTTGAAGATGCCTTAAATAAGGGGTGTGTTCAAAACTTAAAACACCACTTAATTTGAAACGAAGAGAGTAATAAAGAACTATATCTTTTTCAAGGTATTTGTTATATAGATAGATTCGTAAAAATATATTTTCAAAACAAATAATTTTCAAATTCATGTTCAAACACCTACAAAAGCATAATTTCAAATTCATGTTCAAAACACCTACTTATAGCAACAGTTGCCATATATTTTACAACAAGTATGCTGAAAAATCAATCTCTTGCTAACACAATTTTGCAAAATAGCAAATTAGAGGTTATTACATGAAACTTCTAACAATCTATCTATATATAAAAGGAGAAGAAAAAATGCCTACGTGTCAGCACCACAAAAAAAGACAATTTAAGAATTATTAAATTAATTTAAAATCTAAAAATAAAAAATAAAAATTGCAAACACAAAAAACAAATGAAAAATTCAACAAGCAGTTTTTACAGCTTTTTTTAAAAATTCAAAAATTTAAAGTTATCTTTAACTTTTTACTGTTTTTTGAAATATTTTTTATTCGTTTGATTTTGAATAAAAAAGTAGGATAAATAAAATAATATTATAATAATTAGTATCATCTTTCATCTTTCATAAAATCTAAAAATAAAAAATAAAAATTGCAAACACAAAAAACAAAATGAAAAATTCAACAAGCAGTTTTTACAGCTTTTTTAAAAAATTCAAAAATTTAAAGTTATCTTTAACTTTTTACTGTTTTTCGAAATATTTTTTATTCGTTTGATTTTGAATAAAAAAGTAGGATAAATAAAAT